>AWWV01006242.1:0-43430 GCA_001974805.1 Corchorus capsularis
TCTGTCCCTATAGGAACCTTTGGAAGAATCGGTAATAGGTGGAGCAGTTTTTGAGGGAGGAGAAGTGGCAGTCCCTGTATCGATACCCGAAGCCTCCATCTCCGCACGAACTCTCTTCAATCCACTCTTGTCAAGGTGTAGGGTGGGTGGTGGGTCACCCGCCGTATCCACCTCCATAGGAGGAGGCAGAAGGGCGGCAATGGGTTACGAAAGGCGTAAAGAGAAAATTAGGTTGCGAAAATCTAGGAGCGTTGATTCCTAAGGGTTTTAACGCACGTTTATTTACTAGTATATATATATATATATATATATATATATAGAAAAATATTTTGATTTATAATATGCAATCCATTAAATATTTTCTACACTAATATTTAACATTCTAATAAATTTAAGTACACAAAAAGGTAATTGCATATGTTAATCATAATATTTTAGTAACGTCAGCTTGACAATATATTTACCAAAAAAAAAACGTAAGCTTGACAATATAGCTTTAAAAAATCTTTTTAATATTTTACTAGGTTTGTTGCCCGCGCTTCGCCGCGGGTATCTGATTATCTGATTTTATCCATTGATCACTCAAGTAATAAAAAATTTCATCCATTGATCAAACACATGCATATTTGAAGTGATTTCTTGGACATCTTTATCAAGTTGAACCTTTTAAGGTTGTGTAATTAGTTGTTTAACAGTTACTGGTGTATATTATATGATCATGTTAAAACTTTGCAGATGCACTTTAAATTATATGTCATCTCCAATTCCTTTCTTTTTTCTCATTTTCAAAATTTAATAATCATAGAAGCTACTTTTCAAAATTTAATAATCATAGAAACTAAAGTAGCCCTCTCTGACCTAGCATATTAAAGAACAAATAAGCTTGTACAGCAAGAGATTGTTGTTATGTACAATGACATTGAGGAGATACCTAAATTAAAGAAATTGAACTGATAAACTATATAAGATATGTCGTTCTTACATTCTAGATAATTCATACATTGCAAATTTTCTATCAAAAGCAAATCCCCAAGTGCCAACCATTTAGCATGCTGCATAACCCTTGTGGCATCCAGTTAATTTGGCAGCCAAGTTTGTACATCCTGTTTTTCAGCCTCAGCTTTCTTACCCCAGGATGCCAAGTATTTGCTACATTTTTGATATACAAAGACTTGAAATGGAACCTTATCCTACTGTTAGGAGCAAGAATATGATCCCATAAGGATAAGCTCTTCAAAAATTAATTTGAGTACATTAAGAGATTAACAAACTCTTGGAGGTTTAGAAGTCCTCTATCTTTTATCATTTGATAAAATAAAATATGATCTTCAGCAGCTTAGGAACAATGCTTTGCAGGAAAATTCCTCATGAAAGGTAAAAGGAGTTGACCAGTTATAATCATTTCCCCTACAAAAATTAAACATAGAAGACAGAAGCAAAAGAAGTAAATTATTGCAAAAATTACATATAAATAGAATATAAGCAAATTCTTGTAGCAAAAAAGAATATAAGCAAATTCTAAGCAAAATGGTCATTTGAAATTGAACAGAGTTACTTTGATGGCTGAGAATAATAGCATTAAATAACGGATCAAGTATAAGGAAAATGGGAATTAATACATATATATACAAAAGCTTAAGAAGTTTTACTCAACTAAAGGAAAACACAATCCCAAACAATTACTCAAATAGTGTGATGAGAAAGCTATCTGTACACTGCAACTCCATTTGAAGTAAGGGAGCAAATCTCATTTGGGATCATAAAAAAAAGGAAGCATGTTGAATTATATAATCAACTCAATAATCCTCAATGACTTACACATGATTTCCCACCAGAAACTCCAAAGCTTAGATTATTTTCTCTTGATATAATCAGCATATTTATCCAGCATATTCAAGATAAGACAAAATGGCAGTATACCTTAAATTCTGCTATTAGTCGAGATACAATGTGGTAAGTGAGGTCTTGAGTACTTTTCCACCAATGAAAAGAACTCTAAACTGCCAGCACAGAGAGATGTAATCTACCTCCATTAATAAACTATAATTAATCAAATATTCAGCAAATAAGTAAGAAAGGTAATAATTTTTTATAAAAAATTATTTTAATTTTGCATTTTCTGATGAACAAAATGTGGGCGAGCCATTCATTCACTATCCTCACCCAAGTGCTGGTCCAACCAACATCAGTTGTCCATCTGCAAAGAATTACTGATTAAAGACATGAATATCCATTTGAGATATGTTTTCTATGAAGCAATTAGTCCCGAAGAAGATTGAATTTGCTAGGCATTTCATAATCGATTTCTACTTATCCGAATTCATTACAAAAGAAATATGGGAAAGCAAGGGACATACTTCTTAATAGTATGATGAGTATACAAATTCACTACATGCATGATTGGAAAGACACAAAAATCGGTTTCAATGGCCTAGAAAGAATGTTGCAGTAATATTAACTAACCTGAACCACAAAAGATTCTTTGTAGCTCATATAACTCAGTTTCACTCGTTACTTCAAGCATCATGTCGGGCTCGTGACCATATCATGAAGTTCAAAAATATGCTGAACTTTAAAAGAACAACTACAAACATATTTCAAAGCAGTTCTTATTTGTTAAATACATAAAAGGAATATCATTGCTGGAAAAGATTTAGTAGACTGACCTCTATGTTGAAGAGTGCAACAACAACTGATCTCTCATAGCACCCCCTGAAAAATTCATTCCAAGTCAGTGTAAAGAAATTTCCTAGTTATCAAACCTAATAACCAATTTGTTAGTTCCACCACAATGTTGCTATCAAACCTGTCATCCATTGCAAAGTTGCAACAAAGTTTCATCGAAAAGCAGGGACTACTAATAGATTAAAAAAAAAAATCTTAAAAATTTAATTCAAAGCTTACAATATTAACAATATCTATCTGACAACGAAACCTAAGTTGAAATGTTATATACAGAAACATTAACTCAATGATTCAATAGTGGGAGAAAAACCTTACAAATAATATATGCTTAATGTTGCTTCAAGCCTTCCAATCTGTGGTAAAAATCACAACAGAAGGTCAAAATCATTATATCACAAACCCAAATTCGATAGCATGCAATATGTTAGTAAGCTTTGATTGTCCATAGGCTAACCACCTGAAGTATTATGATCTTCACTGAACTCCACTTTCAGGGAATGCTTGACAGGGAAACATATATAACATTTAAAAACGATCGAACTGTAAATAGTCACCATCAAGGAAAACATGAAATAATAATAAGCCCTACAGTCATTATTTTAGTAGCCAATGAACAATAGAAAATTGACAACATAACATACACTGTTTGCAACTCCAATTGCCATATGAAAGCATTTTTCAACACCTGCAAATTAGAGAGGTTAAACATTATTAGAAATTAAGTACATAAATCAAGAATAGTAAATAAGGCATCCATCTTCAAACATGGGCAGATATCATAAAACCCATCAACAAATTAGCAGGGAAATACCAAAACAATTATAGGAAAAAGACAATAATCATACAAAAGATTGAGAGGGAAAAAAGTTTTGCCCTGTTAAGACCGAACCACCTTCCCCATCTCCCATCTCTGTTTCTCTTCATCAATCTTTCCTGCAAGAGAAAAACTAAAAACAACAAATCCACAATAATTATTAATATACCAATTCAATTTATCACTACCCAATATCTGTGTACCCATTCTCTACATAAAGTGACATATAAGCTTAATCTCAAGAACCCAAAAGGTAGTTTCTTAACCCGGATCTATGAATTCATACACTCTGCAAAAGTTGGAAGCAGCAAGAATGAATAAACCATCATAAATTTTGAGTGATCAACAAAACGAAAAACAAGAAGGCAAAAAATTCACCGACAAAAAAGAAGGAAATAGATAATACCCAAAGAGAAATCATTGTAACTAAAGTTGTGCAAATACCCACATCAAAGCAAATATAATTATAATCTAAGAAAAAGAAGAATAAGAAGAACATGGATTGATGAAGATGGACTAACCATCGTTAGGCTTCTTCTTCCATCCCCATTCCTCTACCTCGCTGCCTCTGTTTATTTTTGTTGGTTCCCGCTCTCTCTGGCCATCCCTCTGAAGCTGTATGCCCTGGAAATTCAGATGTTTTTGATTCATCAGGTTCATAAAATGCTACTCAGACAATCGATTAAAATAATCCAACTTCACATGCTCCTATAACAATCAGAAAATGAAAAATAGAAAGGAAAAGATGAAAGGGAAAAAACAAAAAACGAGAGAGAGGCACCTGATGAAGCCATCGTAGAAGGAGGAGCAAGAGAGAGGAAATCCAATGGAGAAGAAGAGAGAAAGAAGAAACGGGCACCTGTCTAATACGTGTCTAATATTTGAGCAAAAATAAACACATGTCTAATACGTGTCGAAGAGAAAATGTGATGAGAGACATGGGACTGACTTAAGGGGCTTGTCCCCCACTATGACTGAATTGAATTAAGGAGAGCCCACGTAGCCCACTATCTATGACCTAAATTTCTCAGATAAAAGTCCAAAAAAAAAAAACCACCCTAGCCCAAAAATTGACCGACTATAAGTTGCCATCCAATTTTTTTATTTCTTTCCTCTATTTGGGGTTTTTTTTTTTGTAAATTAATAAATATTATTAATGTATTGGTTTAATTAATTAATAAATGTCGATAAGGACAAAATCAAAGTGAAAAAAGAAAAAAAAAACTAATTTCCACACGGATCTATATATGATATATATATATATATAAACCCTAAGATAGATAAATAAAACCCTAAACTCTAAATGAAATTAAAGAATCACCCATCAACAATATATTGTATTGTTGTAATTGATCATATTCTAATTGACCATTATGATTTACTTATTTATAATGTAATTCGATCATTGCTTGGTATTAATGATCAGCTATGGATGTCATTAAAAATTTGTTGATTAGTTTTCAATATTAATTGATACATGTACATATACTATACAAATTGATTTAAACTAATCAAGGAAAAAACCAATGTTAATACTCATAAATAATTCATCAAGACAATATAAAAATCAAACAAAATAAACCACAAAGAATCACAATTTAGGAAATGTAAATGATTTTATGATTAATCTAAATGTTAATGTTAATACTTATTAATAATCCATCACAACAAAATTATAAATCACAATCAACCAAAATTAAGGAGAGGAAATCTATTCCCTAAAAAAAAAGGAGGGGATATCTAAAATACAAATAAATTAGCACATAATCAAGTCATATATCAAGGTTTTTATCAATCAATCATTATCATCTATCAATAATTAAAAAAATAAAGTTGAATGGTTAAATCAAGTAAATTAGAATCTTTGAAGGACTCAATAGCATAAAAATAGAAAAGTATAAGGGTTTGTAAAATTAAATGTAAAAAATATATAAATAATAACATAGGAATTGGAAGAAAGGGAGAAAACTCACCCACTAACACTAATATAAGACCAACAACAAATTCAGCTTTCGGGTCCTCCATGAAAGTTATAGATCATATAATAACCTTTCAACCGACACTTAAGTAACTTTAATCAGGCATGTGGATCGAAAATTACATGATATTAAATAGACCGGCAATCGAGACCACAAAATTTCAGAAGCATTTTTTAGAATTGAAACCTCAAATTTGACTTATGAGTTATTAATGAAAGTTGTAGATCATGAAATTACCTTTCAATGGACACTTGAATTACCTTGACCGGACAAATAGAACAAAAAATACAAAAATAAAATCTAACGCGTTAAATCGTCCAACCCATAATTGTAAAGGATTAAATAGCATAAAGCATAAAAAATGTGAGTATCATTTGATAAATAATCCAGCAAAAAAAATATTTGTTTATAGAAACCAAACATAAAAATTCTCGTTCGAACCTTCCACGAAACGCATTAATCAAATTCAGCTTTCAGGCCCTTGACAAAAGTCGTAGATCACACGATAACCTTTTAATCAACACTTAAACAATCTCAATCGGACAAGTGGAACGAAAATTATACAATATTAGAGAGACCGACAATCGAGACCACAAAATTTCAGAACCATTTTTTAGAATCAAAACATTAAAATTGGCTTCTGAGTCCTTCATGAAAGTTGTAGATCATGGAAATACCTTTCCATAGACACTTGAATCATCTTGATCGGACAAGCAAAACAAAAAATATATGAATTAAAGTCGAAACGTTCAATTGTCCAACCCAAAACTTGTGGGGTCTAAATAGCAAAAAACGTAAAAGTATAGGGATCATTTGATAAATAATCCAACAAAAAATATTTGTTTATTGAGAATAGGACCCACGAAATAGTAACTTTGTTATAAACTTCCCAAAACGCCCTCAATCATCAACCTAAATAACGAAAAAACCGAGTACAAAAGTACCAAAATACCCCTGACAATTTGTTCTTGGGTGAATGTGGTGAGGTTTCTAAACTGATTTTTTGGTACATTCAATTCTCATTTAAATGTATTGTTATAGATATCCTATATATATATTCAAATTGCTATAATATAATATTATTCTTGATAATAACTTTTTTTTTATTCAAATCTTAAATTATTAGGGTTTTTTCTTTCTTGCAAAGACCTATCAAAATAAACCTAATACAAAGATTTTTTTTTGGCCAAATAATACAAAGATTGAAGAAAAAAGAATTCAGCTTTGATAGTAACTAAGGTGGAAACTGGAAATATATATCATATATAGATCCGTGTGGAAATTAGTTTTTTTTTCTTTTTCACTTTGATTTTGTCCTTATCGACATTTATTAATTAATTAAACCAATACATTAATAATATTTATTAATTTACAAAAAAAAAACCCCAAATAGAGGAAAGAAATAAAAAAATTGGATGGCAACTTATAGTCGGTGACATGTGTCCCTTAGGGACTAGATTGAAATATTTAAAACTTAAATAATTCAAAAAATAGACATGTGTCAACTCCACAACCCGCTTGTGGAGTCCAAAATTTACACCGCCGGTGTATCATATAATCACCCTTTCTTTAAATACACTATATATTATAGTATACCAACAAGGGCTTTGATCAAGTGGTAAGTGGCCTGTTCCAGCTTAAGCAGGTCTCGGGTTCGAGACCTTGCGTACGCAGCTGCCCCCCGTTGGGAGACTCACCCACCATAACTAGGTGCACGACGCAGGTCGGAGCCGGATTAGTTTGCCCTGGATACTATTTGGGATACCAAAAACAAAAGTATATATTATAGTATATAGTAAGATTATATAGAAATACAATTTAAAGGAACGGAGAGATAACAGTTCACAGAGCAATGGAGATTAATTAGCTTTTCCTCCTGTTTTCCTTGCACCTAACTTATTGAACCAACGAGGAAAAAGTAGCTGTCATGAATGCCAGCAAACAGTTAAGAGAAGCAGCAAAAGTTTCTGATTCATTCTCATTCATGCTCTACAGTTTTCTGTATTTACATTGAATTTCTATGGCCATCATGCCCTGCATACTTCAAACCCAGACACCCATATGAACAACTTGTAGATTTGATGAATTAAATGGCAGAGAATTCTGTTTAATAACCCTATGATATATACAAATCAATTATGTTCTGTATATCTACAATCTTACTTCTACGACATCACCATCTTTGAGCTCTGTGTTAGGCAATACCAGTTGACCATTAACTACAACCAGCTTTCCATCAAGTCCTGCTCTTCTTGCGGCATCCGCAGCAGTGCTGCCGCTTCTCAATCTCATTATATCACCATGGGGCCAACATATTATGACAACTTCCCCAAGCACAACAGAGTCAGGGTTGATACTGGATTTTGCACCACCATCTTCTCTTCCAAAGCTTGATTCTGAACGTAGTTGCTCTTCCCACTGAAGCATTGTCCTCAACAGACGGACCTGTTTAATTTCAAGTTAAAACTTGGTACATCTCATTAGAAGTCAACTGTTACAAAAAATTCATTACTAATTTTAAAGATGAGAGGCGCACATTCAAATGAATATGAGGTACACTGTGGATCAAAAGGTTGCCGATACTTAACAAGACAGCACCTTAGAATCATGGTAGTAAAGAAATAAACATGTATGTTTACTTGAGTACAGTTCACCACGATGGATACCGGATAGTGTTTAGGTTCATGCTCACAAATTAAATGAATACTCCGTCTTAAGAAAAAAAATCCTAGGAACTCTTGTTAACACCTTGTACAGATCTCAAAAACCACTTCCATATATACTGATGCGGTAAAGGAAAAGGTTAACAAGAAAAGAGAATGCTTCTGTCAACGGTGTTGTGCCGTTTTTAGTCTTTTCCTTCTTTTCTTTGTACCGACAAAAGCAACAAATTTATTGAATTGTTTATAATAATTGTTCAAAGCAGAGGTTTCATAGGATTAAGAAAACAAGTGAATGCAGGTTTCCACATTTTGCATGTTAAAAACTTATACTCAAATGACCAATCTTTCATAAATAATATAAGTATCAAGAATGAAAGCTGCATAATTCTAATAGTTTTACTTAAATTTTTTAGTTTAAATATGATGCTTTTATCCATCAACAATAGAAAGCTATTTAAATAATCATCCAATTTTCATAATTTGACTTATGTCATGTACTAGCTAAAAGGAAGTATTATCATGCAATATTTGAAACGGAAATATGAATCCAAGAGTGATGTGAAATACTTCCAACAAAATTAAACAGAATACTTGCAACCAGCTAAGTGAATAAAAATGCCTCCTTTAACAATGACATAGAGATGGTAAGAGTATTGCAACCAGACCTTGCGATTTATGCTAGCTTCGATTGAATTGGATGCAACATATGTTAAGCTGGGTGTGGTAGCAATAGATTCAACTGGTTTGCCTTCAAAAACAGCAGACATAACAGCCCAATATTCAGATTCTTCTTGCTCTGTCAAATCAATCACTTGGATGAAAGTTGGCAAAAGGCGTTCGAATTGGTCTTGCTGCACGGAAATATTTTATCGAGTTAATTAACAGAAGTCTTCTCACAGTAACCAATGATTATGAATAATACAGGTTCTTGCTGGAAGAAGCAAAAGCTCAGTGATGCATAGAAAGTCCATGAACAGCTTATTGAATATGTTATATGCTTATTTTTAAAAAGACTCAGATAATAACAAGATATGGGACATGCATTATTTTTTAATACACATGATAGTACCTTTATTACTCAAATGATTACCCAAACAACAGATATATTCACAGAATATCCTCATTTTAAAATTTAAGAGTTTTATTACAAGTGCATCATCTAAAAACACCCTAATTATCATCAGAGTTGAAAACATTGAAATGCCACTACAAAGTTCATTCTAATTGTACCTTGTGGTATATACCATCTCGACAAAGTGTATATCTCTCTAAGCAAGTACACCAATCCCCATGTCCCGGTTCACACCACCACTCATCTGAAACCTGGAAAGACGAGTTGATAGCAAAGCAAGTTAGTAATTTTAAAGCTAACAACAAATTCACCTCGATTTTGGATACTTTCACAAGGTGTAAGCATATCAAGCTCCAGGCATTTTGAAGATTTACAGTCTTAAAGTACAATGATGTGCATTAAGCCTGAAACGTTGCTTCATCATTTAAAACTACATTATTTTCAATATATCAACAAGCTTTTAAGTTTTCCTTTAACAATAGCAGAACATTTCAAAATATTCTGACCCAAGTAATCCTTCTAGATAATAGAAATAGCATTAGACAGTTTGTTAAGCATTTTCAGAAGTAACTTCCTTTTATTTTTCTTTAATTAATCTCCAGCCGTCCATTGTTGGAACCTACACGGTGATATATGGGGTCCATCCAGCAACATTTAGCTGAAGATTATAGCCCTACCAGTGGGACGTAGTAGACTGAACAATCAAGATTTATATATGAAAGCAAACACAATCACCTTTTTGAATAACCTTGCATAAGCTTCCCATCTCTTTATTTGGAAAGAAGACCTTCTGTCAGCTACTGCTTCAGAAGCTGCCAAACCAAAGCTCACAGCAACAAGCAACTCTTTGCCCTCCTT
This sequence comes from Corchorus capsularis, assembly GCA_001974805.1. Lineage (NCBI taxonomy): Eukaryota > Viridiplantae > Streptophyta > Magnoliopsida > Malvales > Malvaceae > Corchorus > Corchorus capsularis. The sequence goes on from AWWV01006242.1 coordinate 10,072, forward strand.
ATCTACTCTGCAAAGGGAAATTTTTGCACCAGTTGTGAATATATGAATACTATAAGGTAAAGTATGAACATTAGGTATAGAGTTCTAACATACCTGATTATAACAGCAGCAAGTAGGTTACTTCCTTCCACTCTAAGGACTGGATGTCCCACTTTCAGGGATCTATACTTCTGAAAGGATTCATCGTCCAAGGAATTTTGATCATCCAGATCTTTGGAATAATAGGACGATTCTTCTATTTCAGACTCATCCAAGCTGATTTCTGATGGTAAGTCGTTTCCAGTTTCTTTATAAAGCCAGTGGGCAGCAAGTCCATGTTCAGCATATTCATGCATTCTCTGAAAAATTATTAGCAGTGCGATTAACTTAGCATCAACCCAACTCAACGTGAAACAAATATGGAGAAGACTGAAACCTGTGTTCTAATCTGAACTTCCAAAGGCGAGGCATCGGGACCTTGTACTGCAGTGTGCAGAGACTGCAATTGAAAACGGAAAGTTCATGTCTAAATTGTGGCACAAGACATAAGCAGGAAATATACGTTTCTTCATGCTTGGATCATATAGCGTATCACTTAGTGGTTGTATTTGCCCTTTGCAGTTTCTGATTAGTCATTACAAATTAGTATATAATAAAAGCATATCAGTCATTCTTTTCTGACCTGAATTATGATAATCAATAGAAAGAGAAGAAAATACGTATTTGTTTGTTTCACCATCAAATTTTGTGGTCTTTACATGTACAATTATGCACGGCATTGTCACTTGTATATCGTTTCCATCGATTTAAAAGGATGTCTTCAAGTAGTATAGAGATCATTACAATTATCTTAACATCCTACTCAGAGCTGCTTGCAAAATATATGTTGAACTTACATAGCACATCGATGTTGAATTATAGATTGCCTGGTTTTACTGGTTCTGACCTTAGGTAGCACTTTTACATTGACCATGGACCAAAGGCTCAAGGACAATTTCTATTGAACTTCCCAACCCAGCCTAACCCTTGTGGAAATTAATATCTGCCCAATTTACCCTTCATGCATCATGATGTACAGTCATAACTTGAAATTCAAAAGGAGCACAATGCAGTACAGTCTGAATCTTTCTTAAATTTTTCCATTGGATTACTGGCACCAAATCTATGTTATAGATCATCAGGAAGCTACCTTCCAAATGTTCTTAACCTCACTTTACAAAATATATTTAATATAAAAGGCAAAATATTCAATACACCGTCAGTGGAGTTTAGCAGACTACACATGTGGGTCCTGAAGGGTGACATGTGTCCCCTAGGGACTAGATTGAAATATTTAAAACTTAATTAATTAAAAAAATGGACATGTGTCAACTCCACAACCCGCTTGTGGAGTCCAAAATTTACACCGCCGGTGTATCAAATAATTACCCTTAATAAAATAGGCTTGCTTCTGACATTATTTTCTAGCTATTTTCCAGTGGGGAAGACACAAAGGAAGAAATTTGTTACATATATTATCTATGCATCATATATGTAGAATGCTATATGAAGATACAACCTTATGTAGTTATGTCTGCATAATGAGAACTGTTGAGCTATTTATTCTAAAAATGACCAACTAATTGCAAAAGATTACCTGATAGCCACTGGGCTTTGGATTAACAATGTAATCATCAAATTCACCATCAATGGGAGTCCAAAGCCTGCAGAGAAAGAAGACAAATGTGATCAGCTGTAATTTTATCTCAAAAAAAAAAAAATCAGCATGGTTGAGAAGTACAGCTTTCTTTGATGAATTTTGGCAAAACTTATAAATTATGCATTGCAATTACTTAAAGTAAACATGAAACTAGGGTGTAAGAACTTATTCAAATGCAGAAGACAATTAAAAAAAGATTAAAGTACTACTTCATTTCCTGTACAATACTTACTTTTTTTTCTGAAGAAAGAGTGTCACAACACAATTAACTAAAAGTAATTCTACCAAACTGTGCTAATGATTGGAAAGATATTCTATAGACAAAGGCAGAAGAAGTACTTTGAAATACCTGTGTACAATGTTGAGAAGATTATAGCAACATTGAACTGCAGATCCATGTAAGGTTCCATTCTTGTCTCCAACAACTACCCTCAATGCACGCGCATCATATATCTTATTGATGCCAACATCTTTTCTTTTCATCTACAGCAAGAAGGCACAACTTTCACTACTTGACAGAAGATTGAAAAAAGCCTTCCAAACCAAAGCTAAGGTGAGATTGCTAGCTCAGCTCTAATCAAAAGCTTTTAGAATCACATCGAGTCTAACTGGCAATACATTCTTTCAAAGGCCGAGTAAAAATGCTAAAAGTTCTTTTTGCTACATAAAAATGCTACAAGTTGATATGGGTAAACCACACCTAGGAATTAAAACCATTGTTGAAACTTCCACGTTTCTTCAAAATGTTTAGGGGAATTAACTCTACTATGATATCAATAAAACCTGTAGCTGCCATCCATCTTACAAAATTATCACATTAGTACACCAACATTGATAATGCTGCAAAGCAAAGGGCAGTGACTGCATTTGGCTCTAACGACACAGACATTTATCCTATTTTACATGGAAGAACTAAAGCATCCAAAAATATTTGAAATTGGTATCAGTACCTTGCTGTAGATGCTATACAAACTTTTTAACCGGCTGGATAGCGTAACCTCCATCCCTGGAACATAACTGCATAGCAATAAGGTATAAGAAAGCAGCCCACAAGATATGACCAAATTGACAATAGATGCTCTTACAATCCCCACAAAAAAAATATTTTTATTAGAAACACACAGCAGAAACTGATTATAAGAGAAAAACATACGAAATTGATATAAACAACTCCTTCTCAAGTGCCTCCTCACAAACTACAAGAGATGCCAAAGCGATTCCTGCATCCTGCACAACCTTTGGTTTTGGTTCAGTCTCTGAACTTTCTCCAAGCTTATTAAGAAAGTTAGTCCTTTTTCTCCTATCCAATAAGATGTCAAAAGGGACAACTGCTTCTAGAAGATCCTGCAAACATAAACAGAGGAACTAATTACTTAAAAACAAGTTGCCCTTTCATATTAATCACTGTATTCCAACCAATAATGAGAAACCTTTTTCTTCTTCAGTTTATAGCCATTCGGGCATGCACACAGATGTGCATATATTGCCAAAAGTATTATCATGTACATTAAAAAGCCACAATTAAATTTAAGGCGATAGAATGCATCCATTTAGAGAAAATATAGACTCTCTAGTCCTTGTTAAAAGGAAACTTTGTCCAAGCTAATCTAGTGCAATACAATTATAAGAGTCGTCGACTGTAGTCCTCCTTCTGTTACCACCCACCCTTTTATTTTCGGATTTTTGTATTGATTATTATATTAATTCATTATGAAAAAAGCAATACAGTCAGCAAGAGGAATCTTTTGCAAAATATCCAGCAAACAACAAGAAAGGAATTTGGCAACAACAAGGTAACTACAGATTATAACCATCACATTGAATTAGACATGCCAAGTTTGGATAGTAATTCATGTCAACTGCTGGAAGTTCCTCCAAATTTTAGTTGAAGCTAACTCTATTGGTGAGTACTTAGTCTGCACTAATAAAATTAAAAGGTAAATGAGATGTCGTTGAAGATAACGTATAAAAGGTGCTCAATGACAAGGTATACTAATTTGACGTATTTCCAAGGTTCACTCAATCGAAAACAGGTTATATGAATGAAATCTTAAAAAACCTCAGAACCTCAAAATTTTCTTCCTTTTTTCCCCCCTTATCATTTTCTGGTAGGAAGACAGCATATATTAGTGTTGTGTAAGTTTTCACTATTGACATGTAGTCCTTGAAGCTGGAAATATAATAATACATCAAAGCAACCTTCAACTGATCGTAGAGAATATATGGAGCATATAAATGCAGCACAGTCTATTCTATATATATACTTTACCTTTATGCTAGTAATATCTTCATTATTGATGAAAGTTTCACCATCATGAGCTGAATCATTTTCCTCTATAGTGGACCAGCCAGCTTTCGCAGATATTCTCCTAGGATATGCTCCTCTATTGCTGGTGCTCCACATTGAAGCCAGATCAGCCCGCAACTTCCTAAAAATTTGAGGCTGCAGTACATTGTTCAAAAAATTTGAAAGAAATGTGGTTACTTTGACTTGATATGCAGCAGGAATGCTTCATATTAGAAGTTAGAAGCTATAATATCTCCAGATAAATGATTTAAGTCAAGACATTCACTATGACAAGAATATGGTCTATTGGTTTCCACTTTCCATACAGATGAAGCTTGTTATTTTCTTTCTTCTTTAACATTGGCCATCTATATCATGCTATAGGCAACATCGACATTAGTAAATGACCTATTCATCCAAAATGTGCAATGCTGCATGCACCTAAAACTCTAAGTTATGAAGTCCAGCACCTAGCTAAAGGTTAGTTTCAAGTAATCAACTTGGAAGAATGCACAATATCTGAATATCGCTGTTTTTTTATGAATGTAAAAGGCAATAAAAAGTCTTTCTGACGCAAAGCTATCAATAAACTTGCAGCCAGAGTTTCATTTCATAGAGCTCTCTCGAATTATTTTCATAGAATCCACCAAACTGTTTAAGTGTGAGTACACCCAGGTTTGAAGTATCCACTCCACTTAAAATGTTATTCTTTTTTATTCTGCTGTGCATAAAAAGAGAAATATATTCCTAATCGAAAGATGACTCAATTTAACCATGCTTATGATATGTTCCAATTTCTGTAAGGTTATCAGCTTTCCTGAACAGTAATTTTTCTTTTTAACAAGAAAGAGAGCTATGCTTTGGTAATTACATCTATGATACCAAGAGATGCCCTAATACCATGTTAAGCATCTAACCTAAATATGTAGCAAAAAAGCATCTAACCTGAATGCAACTGGCAATAGGTCAAAAGCCTAACTTGAAAGGATGAAGTAACCCCTAACTTAACCGCTGTGGGACACTAGAACATGAGCATAGCATTAGCAAACTGAATTGATGAAAGGTTCCTAGAAGTTTGCACTAAACAGACTCAAGAAAACACTGTGAATAGTGTACAAGATAAGGACCATATCTGCAACATAAATGTGTCAACACAGCAAACATTACCAATGATATCAACACTCCAACAACATATGGGTGACATAAAATCATCAAGTACAAGGATTCCAATGATATCGTGATAATATCCAAGGACTCAAAATGACTCCCATACCTGAAGAACGGCAAAGCATAGATCCTCCATTTCTGCTTTCACTGCCCATAGACCTAATCTGGAAGCTAGGGAACACCAAACAAGCAAGGTTTCTTGTGCGACAGCTTGAGCCTTTGCTAGTGGCAGGGCATAACTGTACAGTATGACGACGCCTATGAGTGCAATTCATACAACAATAACATAAAAAATGAACCTTATGTCAACCATAGATATCAAGAGTTATAGCGACACAGTTTTTATCTATGAATTTCTCAAACCTGCAGGTACTGCTGTGATCTCTCTTTATAAATATTCAAAGGAGAAGCTGGAATAAATTTTTCTAAAATAAATAATTCTAAAAGGTTAACATTCAAAAGTTTTATAATATCATTATTTCTTTTCCGTTCAATGATTAAGTTTATTGAAGCATACAGAGGAAGTCCAAGGGGGACACAGGATTTAAACTTTGACCTTAACCCACAGGACTTAAACTGCTAGGCAAGGACTGAGTTGTTTGTTAAATAAATTAGTTAAAGGAACAACAAAAGGAAATCTGTAGGATAATTAATCTAATAGATAATAATTAAGAGGTATTACATGGTTCTCATATTGTGAAGACGGTCTGCCAGCTTGATAAGTACCACACGTGGATCATCTACCATCCCCAAGAGCATGACTCGCAAATTATTTGCCTAAGAAAAAAACAGTAGTGAATCAGAAACGATTGCTTTAGACTAAAACAGCATTAAACATAACCTAATTAAATTCATACGTATCTATCAAGTGTCACCCTATATTCAAGTTTTCTACCGAGCTAATCCCCTTCAGAGCATTCCATTCTCATCACCCATATGCATCAAGATAAATTATTGAAAAGAACTGAATGAACACGCAGAGTGCATTGAGCCACTGAACGCCCTACTTCCTTAGGGATAGAGATCCTTGAAATTGCCTCTAAGACCCTTAGATAAACACTTGTAACAATTATGACTAGAATTCCTGCGATATCCGTTCTCAATGACTTTTGCTTTCTATATCCCTTATATGTTTTAAAAATAGCTTCATGTCCAATCATTCTAAGTGTGGAAAACCATAGTGATTTAAAGCTTCACTGCATGTGTCAGAAAATGCACTGAAAAATGTTATAATCAACCTCCGAAAAACAGGCAATGACAACAAATGGCGATTAAATAATACATCAGATATACAATTTAATCATATGCTAAAAGAAAATACGTATTAGCTTACCATAATTTGTAATCATACAAATATGAATTTTCACCTAGCGTTAAAGCTTATGGTATATATATATTCAAAATTCAATCATCCAAGTTATATTATATTTTGTAGTAACAATTCATAATCATCTACCTCTTCATGACTGAGGGTACCCTGGTTCACATTTATCCTGCGATGCCGCCGAAGAAGCTGCAAAACACTATACTAGTTCAATACCATCACAACATAATAAAAAGACAAGCATATGATGACGAATCACGAAAATATAATAATAAATGGGCATTGTGGTAGTGCTAACACAGGAAACAACACTTAGCAAGCCGGAGAAACAATTAGAAGAGAGGACAAGACTTCTTAATTTGAACTTTCTACTTTGAACAGCAACACCATTATTGCTTTCCTATCATTGCTTGGCTTGGTCAGTCACATGTTTGAATTAACAATTAAAACGCCATAGTACATACAGTATTAGAAGTAAACCACTTTCTGCCTTTTGTAATAGTAAAATAAGTAAATGGAGAAATTGCTTCAAAGAGCTATGTAATAAGTAATATCTCGATAATTATCAGATCTTTCAAATTGAAAAAAAAAAATTGGAGGAAGATAGACATGCTAAATTATGCTTCTTTTTCTATTTTTTTGAGCTATTATCAAAGTGAAAGAGTTGAACTATATTCCTTGAAAGTTCTCAAAAATACCATCTCCAACTCCACAAATTAAAATACTTTTCCAACAATTCATTCTCCAATGCAAAATGACTAGTAACTACCTAATTGCTGGAACCTTCCATGTTAATAAAAGACATTATTATTACTATTAAACAAGATATACAGTAGACTACTACCATCAATCTGCCACTTAATATTGTTTACTTCTTCCTTTTCTTTCAACTGTAGTTTTTAAAAACAAAAAAACAATGTCTGAAAAATGATAATAGACTACACTACTCGGATCAGTTCTTCCCCAGACCCTGCACCCTACCACCATAGGAAGAAGTTGAACAATAAAGCATACTTATGAAAGGGATGAGACAACAGTTGCATAAAATGCTAGTAATCTGTTTGCTTACAGATTTTCATAAAGCCAAAAACAAAAGCAGATAAATGATGATAAGCGGACAAAGACAACCCATAAAAATGAAGGCTTTACCTGATTTATATAACTTAGTCTGGAGACACCAGCTACTAATTTTGCCACATCATCACCAAACTCTGCTTCTATGCTGAGCAAACTTTCACATGCATCATCAATGACATCATGTAGTATCCCAGCCACAACAGTGTCAACAGCCTATTGCAAACCTTATAATCTTAGTTAAGACATTAACTGCGTAAAGCATCCTCACTAGAAACACTGGCACTTTCCAAAGACACTTTTTTTTTTCCAAACACTTTCCAAAGAAATAGTACAATAAACTCAACTTAATGTTATCAGAAATGAAAGTGTAAACCAAGTTCAGAACATCAAGGATTGAATTCAGTTATCTGTTTATCCTTTTAATCATTGTTATCAAACAAGCTAACTGAACAATTAACATCTCAGAATCAAAATGATTATAGTTACCACCTAAAAATCAAAAGGGCTAATTCTTTCACCATATGATGTTTCACTTTCTAAAAAGCATAACAATGAAGCTTGAACCTACATTCTATCAAAGTAGCTCCCTAACTTTTTCCTGAAAGAGAACAGTAACCATATCATATCTGTCTACAACCAAAGAGACGGAGCAACAAAGTAATACACTAGGGTGATATAGGATCAAACAGTATGATATAGCCGAAGGAATCCCTTATCACTAGAAAACAGCAAGAGCGATGCATAACTGATATTTCTACTTATTAATTTAAACAGCAGCTGCCACTGCTTTATTATACAGTCTATTTCGAAAGAGGGATAGAAGATAAACAGATTAGAAACATAAGTATACACAATGATGCGAACTTGACAAAATGCACGTGTGTGCATACATACAAACCCAGAGAGAGAGAGAGAGAGTTCTCATAGTCACAGAACAAAGAAAAGGGAAAATTAATAATAGACACTAGAAAAAGGTAATAATAGACAAACAAAGAACGATAATCACAAACTTAATAATGGTTGGTTATATAGTTACATACTCGTAGGCCACTTGATGGAACCAACATGGCTAAGATCCTTCCTGTGTGAATGCAATGTGATAGATAAGGGTCTCCTGTTCTCCTAAACTGCCCATGGTGAGCTTTTTTTTGCAAATGCAATAGCCTTTTGCACCTGCCTTCACAAATTTAGTGTTTTAGTGGCAGAAGAGGACTATATTTAAGTCATGAGGCAACTAGAGATGGCAAACCTTTGCCTCATTAAATATAGGATAGCCAGTGACATCTATTCCTTCCACTGTAAAAGAACCTGCACCACAGTGATTGACACTGTTAGCATGAAAAATAGAAGGAAAATGGTTAAATAAGTAGACAATGGGTGACTAAACATTTAATAACAAAGAAAAACAAGCAGGAGGTTTCCATTATCAAGAATCTGCAGCTGATGCAATAAGCAGGAATATAAGATTGTTTCTCTCCCATAAAAACTAGTATACCCTTTTACTTAATTCATAGGCATAATCCCATAGGTTTAGTAGGGCAGCAAAACCAACATGTATCTAGCCTCAAAATGTATGAATACATGTGTCCAACAGAGAGCTCACTTAGATCCTAAGAAAGACACTCAAAAGTTTTAACCGAGATAAGATATCAAATAATTGACTCCAAAGAAATTGTCACTTAATATATCCCTTAATATAAGGAAATTCTACAATATGTTAAATAAATGGATATCCAAAATATCCACAAGATAACAAACAGGCATGGAAACAACAGTGAAATTAAACAAGAAAATACAACATACCCTGAAATATAAGCAGTTCATTCATTTCCAAATTTGAACAAATTACAAAACTAGATTTTCCCTAATCTAGCACTAGCTAAATAGGAGTAGTTGCCCTAAGCAGCAATAATTTCAAAAGAAGCCAAATTAAGGAACATTCTAATTCCCAAATAAAGAAAACATTTTTTCCAAAAAAAAAAAAAAGAGCCATAAAAACAGAAGGGTACCTGGTTGCTCCTCCACTTTGGGCCATAAAAACTCAACCTTAGTGGAGAGACAAGCCCCAGAGGCAATAGCAAAGGCAGTAACAGCAACTTGGGTGATGGCAGAAGAGACAGCGCCATGGACAGTGGCACCGGAGCCAGAGGCAGCAGCAGCAGCTATGGCATTAAGGGAAGCAGAAACAGTGAATTTCTTGGGAATATACCTGAACTTCGTAGCAGTTTTGGGATGGAATTTATGGAGAAAAAAAGGGGAAGTTTTTTGGGCAAGAAACATCTTCTTGGAATGGATTTGGGATTGGCATGAAGAAGATGAAGATGAAGAAGAGAGAACGGGCATGTTAAGGAAAAACGCTGAAAAATAAAAATTGAATGTTTTTACATGATTTTGTTAGTTGCTTCTTGTTTGTTCGGATGTTTGAGGTTGTTAAATGTTGTTTTTTATTTGTGTGGTTGGGACATTTGGAGGAGTGGGTCAGTCCGTTGTGATTTTTGTTCGTTTTTATTGAGGGAGGGAGATCAGGGAAACAGTTAAAAAGGAAAACATTAAGAGACTATGTATTTGCTCTCGTTGAGAGTCGAACTCAAGACCTCCCGCTTACTAAACGGGTGCTCTAACCAACTGAGCTACGAGAGCTTCGTGTTACGGGTAGATCAATAAAAATATTTAGTAGTTAAAGAAGATCACACGATTTAACTTTATTTTTGTTTTTGGCCTTTATCACATCCACTTGAGTCAATGCTGCACCCTTTTTGCCTTTGGTGTGCTTTCTATGAACTCAAGGTTTGTTATACATCTTGGGCTAATGATGCATTGGCTTTAAAGGATGAACATAGCTTCCCCATATATTCCTTTCCAGTCTAATTGTTAATACCACCTTTTAATTATTCCAAAACGAACAAATTAGCCCATGAATTTTTATTGCAAACAATTACACTCCCAAACCATTGTTTCTAATAATCAAACCCTCTCATTGGCGTCAATTTGGAATAATTGGATCAGTTGGGTAAAATTCCTTTTTGCTGCCCCTTATAATATCCATTGTGTTATGAAAATGGATGAAATAAACACAAAGTGTATTTAACGTAACTTGATGTTTTATCTCAATTAATAACTTTAATTGATAATATTAATTATGCCTTGAGTCTTGTTAAATCTAAGACTAAAGCTATACAAAGGCTTGAAATCGATGGAAAGATATGATTAGATTGTGAAATACAATATATATTACCCATTCTCTCAATTCTCTGTCTCGTATAATATTTCTCCTTTTTTCTTTGCTTCTATTATTACCACTTCCACAACACGTTATCAGCACGAACTGCTCTAAGAAGAAGCAAGTTTAAGATTTAGTCAATTCTAGACCGAAGAAAGGTAAAGAAAGAGTAAGTTCTAAAACTCTTATTTATAGACATTTAATTTACTCATTTATGCTCACTATTAATATACTTTTTGTTGTATAAGATGATTTTGATTTAATTGCTTAAAGACAACTTTCAATCATCATTGACACCAGAAGTTGTCGTATATAATTTTGAGATTATTTTCCCAGTGTATAAATATTTTGTGACATTTGATACCTGAAGTTGTCAACATAAATGCAAATGGGAAACGTTGAGAAAAATGATGTGTGTTTATTGGATAGTGCCACATACTATATTGTGTGACAAACGCTTTTTCTCAAATGTGACATTGCGCAAGGCAAATGTCAATACCATTTTCTGATCCTGCTAACATTATAGATGGCTATGGAAATGCCACAATTATTTTGCCAAACGACACTGTTTTGCATCTTGAAGATGCATTGTTAAGTAGTAGATCAAAAAGAAATCTGCTTAGCTATAAGGATGTAAGTCGTAATGGGTACCATCTTGAAACGGCTGCTGAACTTAATAAGGAATATCTTTGCATCATATCTTATAAGATGGGCCTGAAGACCATCCATGAGAAGCTGGAAGCTTCAAGTATGGGTTTGTATTGTGTTCCCATACGAGCTATAGAATCATATGTAATTGTTCCTTGGAAATTAGTAAATCTTGAAGAATTTGGACTTTGACATGATCGCCTTGGTCATCCAGGAGCTACAATGATGCGGAGAATCATTAAAAATACACGTGGACACTCCTTAAAAGACACAAAGGTCTTGTTGTTCAAAGATTATTTTTGTGAATCATGTTCACAGGGAAAGCTCATTACTAGACCTTTTATAACAAAGGTTGATTATGAATCCCCATCATTCTTGTAGAGAATTCAAGGAGATATATGCGGGCCAATACATCCTGCAGCTGGACCATTTCGATATTTTATGGTATTGGTGGACGCATCCTGTAGATGGTCCCATGTTTGCCTGTTTTCTACACGCAACGTCGCATTTGCACGATTGCTTGCACAGATTATTAAGCTCCGGGCACCATTTCCCTGATTATCAAATCAAGAGTATAAGAATGGACAATGCGGGTGAATTCACATCAAAAAGCTTCGATGAATATTGTGCTTCACTTGGAAATGAAGTTGAACACACTGTCCCTCACGTTCATACTCAAAATGGATTGGCGGAATCCTTAATAAAACGCATCCAAATAATTGTCAGGACTTTGTTGATGAGAACAAAGCTCCCTACCTTGGCATGGGGCCATGCTGTTTTGCATGCTGCGGCATTAATAAGATTGTGCCCCACTACTTCTCATCAATATTCCCCCCTTCAATTAGTCTTGGGCCATGAGCTAGATATTTCACATCTTCGCACCTTTGGTTGTGCAGTGCAGGTGCCTGTAGCACCACCGCAAAGGACTAAAATGGGTCCCCAACGCCGGTTAGGCATTTACATTGGGTTTGATTCACCGTCCATTATTAGGTTCCTTGAACCATTGACGGGTGATGTTTTTACCGCTAGATTCGCGGATTGTCACTTTGATGAGACTGTGTTCCCATCACTTGGAACACCAAAATCTTCCACAAATGATAAGCGTAAAAAGGCTGAGATTTTCTCATGGAATGAGAAAAGTTTGTCTCATTTAGACTCACGAACACTTGGATGTGAAAATGAAGTGCGACGCTTGATCCATCTACAAGCTATTGCAAATAGAATGCCTGATGCATTTAATGAGACTGCTAGGGTCACAAAGTCTCATATCCCAGCTGTGAATGTTCCAGCGAGGATAGATGTTCCTGTTGAACCAACTGAAATGGATCAAAGTGGCCCACGCCTGAAGCGTGGTAGACCGATGGGATCAAAAGATACAGTTCCTCGAAAAAGAAGGGGGAGGAATCCAGAATCTGCTCCAGATGAGCCTATTGATCTTTCTCGAGGAAAAGAAATTGCTCCTAAAGTAACACAAAATCTTATTCAAAGAGAGCATATTGCCCCTGAAGTGGCACAAACCCATGAAAAGATCACCAATCCCGGGAATACTGAAATTTCCACCAATTATTGTAATGAGATTTGGGATCGGTATGAGATAATCATCGATGGTACATTTGCTCTATCAGTTGCTCATGAAATTATAAATGATGATTATGAACCTCGGTCTATAACCGAATGTCGTCATAGGCAAGATTGGCCCAAATGGGAGGAAGAAATCCAAGCTGAATTGACTTCCCTTTCCAAACGTAAAGTTTTTGGACCCATTACTAAAACCCCTGACAATATAAAGCCCGTTGGATTCAAATGGGTCTTTGTCAACGAAATGAGAAGAACGAGATCGTGAGGTATAAAGCCCGACTCGTGGCCCAGTGATTCTCTCAGAGACCTGGGATAGATTATGATGAAACGTATTCACCTGTGATGGATACAATTACTTTTTGTTTCCTTATAAGTTGGGTAGTTCAAGAAAATTTAGAAATGCGTCTTATGGACGTTGTGACGGCATACTTGTATGGTTCATTAGATTCTGAAATCTATATGAAAATTCCCGAGGGATTCAAAATGCCTGAAGCATACACTCCCCGCAACTTATTCTCAATAAAGTTGCTAAGATCTTTATACGGGTTAAAGCAATCCGGCCGCATGTGGTATCAACGCTTAAGCGATTACCTAATTAAGGAAGGGTACATGAATGATCCCATCTGCCCATGCGTGTTTATTAAGAAATCTGAAATCGGATTCACTATAATAGCAGTTTATGTCGACAATATGAACATAATTGGAACTCCTGAAAAATTATCGAAAGTTGCTGAATATTTGAAAAAGGAGTTTGAGGTTAAGGATTTGGGACAAACCAAATTATGCCTTGGTCTAGAGCTTGAGCATAAAGCAAATGGAATACTTGCCCATCAGTCAGGTTATACTGAAAAACTGCTTAAGCGCTTTAACATGGACAAGGCTCACCCATTAAGCACACCCATGGTTGTAAGGTCTCTTGATCCCCAAAAGGACCCGTTTCGTCCTAAAGAGCCTGATTGATACGGGGATGACTCAAAACAGAAGTGAAATGAGTTTTGAATGAGCTGCTCAAAAAACAGATTTTGTTGTTTAAGTGTTCAAATGAAGCTAAACACTTAAAATTACACAAGAAGTGTAGGAAACGGAATATTTGGATTATTAAGGGAATGGATTCAACAAGAAAATAAATATTTAAGCACACGGGCTCAAGAGCAATTGGATACAGATTTCACCACCAATTGAAGAACCGGTCGAAGCTCACCACCAAAGAACACAACTTGATACAGATTTCACCACAAGATGAATTCAATGGATACAGAAACTTCTATTAGCTCCAAATCAAGATGAGATACAGATTACACCACTCAAATTGACATAGAGACAAGCTTGATCACCTAGACAAGGTTTTCAAAGCAAGAACAAAAGTTCAAAGTTTACGAAATTCAAATCTGATTTGCTATAGTGCTCAAAATAGCTTATATAGGCTATTTAGCACTTAAACACACTTAACTAAAGCTAATTAAACAAGTTTAACTTAAGTAAATTACAACTTAATTAAAACAGTCCCAAATTAGCTAGAAATGCTAATTAGGTGCTCAAAAGTAGTATGAACCCATTTTGGATTTAGGTGGCCGAATTCCATCTTTCCACGCACAAAATGATGAAGTTTCATCAACTTGTTCAACTTGCCATCAATTTGCATTTTCATCCAACCAAAAGAGAGAGCTTCATCCATGGGTTTTCCAAGCCTCCAAAGTTGACTTACACGTGTCACATGGAGAAAGGTGGGTCATTAACATGTGTCATGAAATGAGAGGTGCTTGCTTCCACATAGGCATCAACTTGGAGAGGTGCTAGCTTCCATCCAACGTGGCTTCCTTGGTCCCATTTAAAGTGACATGTCATCAAAGCAATGTGCTTACATGGCGTGGTGCTTGCTTTACTAAATTCATCTTCTTCACCCGAATCACCTTCATGACTCATATGGGACACTCCCGTGTCACTGATGAGGAAATACTTGGTCCTGAAGTACCATACCTCAATGCTATCAGGGGACTTATGTATTTGGTGCAATGTACGAGACCTGATATCGCTTTTGCGGTAAACTTGTTGCCACGTTTTAGTTCTGAGCCAACAAGGAGACACTGGAATGGAATTAAACATATCTTCAGATATCTCCGAGGAACCACTGATTTGAAGTTATTCTACTCTAAAAAATCTACTAACTCTAGTTTAGTAGGATATGCTGATGTAGGATACAAATCAGATCCGCATTAGGCTCGTTCACAAACCGGTTATTTGTTTTATTATAATGATACATCCATCTCTTGGCGTTCTACTAAGCAAACACTAGTAGCTACATCTTCCAACCACTCTGAAATTATTTCCCTCTATGAGGCCGTAAGAGAGTGTGTTTGGTTAAGATCAGTTATATCACATATTCAGAATTCATGTGGATACAAATCGGTGATAGATTGTCCCACTATAATATATGAAGATAATGCTGCTGTATTGCACAAGTCAGGGGAGGTTATATTAAAGGTGATCGGACCAAGCATATCTCGCCGAAATTTTTCTATACTCATGAACTCCAAGAAAGTCGACAAATTGATGTTAAGCAGATTCGCTCCAGCAACAATCTTGCAGATTTATTTACCAAGTCTTTGTCAACATCAACATTTGAGAAATTAGTTTATAATATTGGCATGCGGCGAGCCAATAAGATGCAAAATTGAATCCCCTAGAAGTGGAAATATCTAAATGCCCCAGAAGTGGCGATTTGTTTTATTTCAGGGGGAGCGATTGTGGACAAAATGCACTGTACTCTCTTTCCCTTATTCTCGGTTTTTATCCCACTGGGTTTTTCCGACGTAAGGTTTTTAACGAGGCAGTTGTCACGGTCTAACAAGGCTACCAAAGTCTACATTGTCCTGAAGACAAATTAAATGGACATAATTGTGTTGTACTCTTTTTTCCTTCTGTCTGGTTTTTGTCCCACTGGGTTTTTCCGACTTAAGGTTTTTAACGAGACAATAATAATTTGTCCAACTTTGGCCATCAAGTGGTATTTCATCCAACGGGGACTGTTATGAAAATGGATGAAATAAACACAAAGTGTATATTAACGTAACTTGATGTTTTATCTCAATTAATAACTTTAATTGATAGTATTAATTATGCCTTGAGTCTTGTTAAATCTAAAGCTATATAAAGGCTTGAAATCGATGGAAAGATATGATCAGATTGTGAAATACAATATATATTACCCATTCTCTCAATTCTCTGTCTTGTACAATATTTCACCTTTTTTCTTTGCTTCTATTATTACCACTTCCACAACACATTGCTATTTATTTGGTTTTGATTTATGTGCAATGTTCAGATTATTTGATTCAATGCTTTAATCTTTGTTTGTTTTCGGATTATTTATATGCCATTAGTTTAGTCTTTGGTCCATACATCTATTTCAGATAATTTGTCATTTAGTTTGTTGAAACATTCAGGTTTGGTGAACCCTGCCGAAACGACTTGGAAAAAGAGGAGTCGCCACTAATCAAAATTCTAAGATGTGATTAGTCACCTAATGACCTCCTAAGCCTAGTTAAATTCAAAACTCGGCGATGGACCCACAAAACATAAAGTCCAGTCTTCTAAGCTAAATCTAGTTTCGGGAGTTTGTTACATTTAGGGAAGGATCAGCACCCTAAATGCCCGTCAAATGACCGTACCCCGAGTCTAAACTAAAATCTAGTGGGTCTAAATAAAATGGTTGCTTTTACCTTAATCTTGATTATATATGGAAAATGTTATAAAAGAAAAAAGAAAAATAATTTTTTTTAAAACAAGTTTAAATGTCGAGAATTTTGAAGAATACAATCGAACGATCGTCGATTAATTCCTCTTTCAACTCTCTTTGACTGTTTGTTCTCTTGTTGAATCTTCCACATCAGGAAGAGATTTTAAAAATGTTGTGTCAAAACTCTTTTTTTGTCATTTTTAATTTTTCAAGAAAAACTAGTTGATTTTATTAACTTGCCAAAAATCTTATTTTAGACTTATTATTAGGAAAAAAAAAACTCATCTTTAAATTAAAGTTTTAATTTTCAACAGATTAACTAAAAAAAATTCGATAATCCATTTCTGAGTTAATTTTAATCTAAAAATCAAACCTTTGAATCAAAGACTTGACTTCCAAATTAAGATTAACCCCAAAGGATTTACTAATCGATTTCCGAGTTAATTTTAATCCAAAATCTAACCTTTAATTCAAAGAGTTTACTTTTTAATAATCAATTTCTTTTTGAAAATTCTTATCTTGAAAGCTCTTGAATTACCATTTTTTTTAAAACTGAATAAGAGAACATAATTAAAAACATTTTTTTTGCCAGAAATAATTAAAAACATTTTTTAAAACACTTTTTATTACATCTTTTAATTTTTTGATTTTTCCATTTTTTCCATTTTTCTTTTCATTTTTCTTCAATTTTTGACCTAAATATTAATTTATGCATGTATGAAATGATGAATGCAAAATCTGGTTTATTAATTGGTCAATAAAGAGGGGTTTACTCGAATTGACCATCGCGAACCTAGCTCGGCTCTCCGGGGATATTCGTGAAAGCCATTCAATCTCGGAGCGAAATCCTGAGAGGTCGTGCTCATGCACCTTTACTCGAGATTAGCCCGTCATAGTTAAAAACCACTCCTTATGGACCGAAACATATAACGGTGGCATGAAATGCAAACAGTTTAAGTAGACTAGAAATAAATATGATATGCACATGTTCAATTACTATTTTGTCTCTAAACTAATTTTTAATTAACTTAGATTAATTATAAAACCCAAAGATTAATTAAATAAATATTAAGCTAGCAAACAACTTAATTATAAGAAATTAAAAGCTTATGTGTCAATTTGGACAGGTATGAGCTAAATCAATTTTTTAAGTAATTCGACCCAAAAATCAAATCTTTAAACCGAAGTTTTAATTTTTAAATGAGGATTAATTCAAAAAAGATCCATCAATTCCTTTCCAAGTTAGTTTTAATCTAAAAATTAAACCTTTAATTCAAAGTTTTGGTTTTCAAATCAAAATTAGCTCAAAATGATTAAGTACTTAAATTCCAAGCTAATTTAATTTAAAACTTCAAACTCTAAATCAAAGACTTGATTTTTTAATTAAAACTAACTTGAGAAGGAAACAAAGATCAATTTTTAAATTAACTCTAATTTAAAAATCAAATCTTCAAGCAAAAGACTTAACTTTTAAGTCTAGATTAACCACAAAAGGATTTCATACAAAATCAAATTCCAAACAAATGTTTAACCTTCAAAGACATGAACCTTAATAAATATGATTTTTCCTTTTAAAAATTAACTAGATGTAATTTTGACACCTAAATCCTTTCATAAAAATATACTATCATGGCTTTAAGAACACCCTAATCTAGCATATTTATTAAGAGCAAAAAGGAAATGAAACTTAAAATGACTAAATCAACACCATGAAGTATCAAATTGAAATTAGCAAGAAATAAATTGCATCCTAAATAAGACAAAGTGGACCAAATTAATAAAACAGAAAACTTTAATTGCCATGGTTGTGATTAACCATACCTGAAACGGCGGCGTTTAAAGTCAACTCAACTCCTTTTAGGTTACAAACCCTCATCTTCCTCCTCGAACACCCTCTTCTTCTTCGTTGAAACCCAAACATAAGCCCTAACACGATTTCTCTGCAAAGCCTCTCAAACCCTACGAATCCCCCTTTTTTTCATAGCTAATCACTAGATTTTTGAATCCCTAGACCTAAAGACCGAAACCTCAAAAAGAACAAAGGAAGCCACTCATTTTGTTGAAGATTTCAAGAGTAGAAACGAAGAGCGAAGGGAACAAAGCGATTTTCGAGCAATTCCTGGAGGAATGCCCTTTCAAACGTTGTAAGTTCCCCTTCTTTGCCTCTTCCTTGTTTCTTTTCCAGAATTGAGAGAGAGAGAGAGAGAGACTCCCGTTTTTTTTTCTGTATATCCTCCGTCTCTGAATTCAGTGAATCCCCCCCTTTAAGGAGAGAAGAATTGAAGATAAGAATCCTCTACCAACTCCCTTGCTAGCTGTAATTTTTTCTTTTTGTTCCTCTATTTTCCTTTTATTCAATTTCTCACTTATCTCCCTTTTTTGTTGCAGGCGAATTGGCCAACTTCAAGTGAGCCAATTAGTGGGTTCCCCTTGAAATCGGAACCAATAAGACCTTAACTACCAGGTCATTTTTACATTTTTTTCCTCTTCAATTTAATTTCTGCTATCGTGAAAATTAGCTTGACATATTTGTCATCTTGCAGAGTAACGTAACGGAAGGATAGAAAAGAATTGACTCACAAGAAAAGCTAGATTAGAATAAGATTGAAAAGGGATAAATAGGGTTTCGCAAAACCACCATAGTCAAAACTGACTTTCATTCATAATTTCAAAATAAAAACCTACGTTTGGAATTCTTAAAGAGCCTATTTATACTAGAACTAAAGCTGAAACCCTAACAGAAAACTTAAGCCAAAACATAACAAGACATAAAACTAATCAACCCAAAAGTCTAACAGCCCATAAAACCCAATACTAACTAAAATAAGAAAATAAAACTCTAATACTAACCTAAATCAAAATTAATGGCAGAATAATAAAAATAAGCTAAGACTAATAAAACACACTGCATCGTTCCCCCCAGGTTGCAAAAAAACTCGACTCTTGTCGAGTCGTCTTGTAGCATTCAGACCAGCAACTCACTTGTTGTCTTCTTCCATTGTTGTCTTCTTACATCGAGTCCTAGCATACTTTCTGTAGATGTATGGATCAACGGAATTAAGCTTTTCTTTCACATTGTTTCCCAAAAATCCACCGTCTTTGACTATTTTCTTTGCTGCTAACTTATGCAAAGCATCCTTGGTCTTGGTGTTTTTCTTGCAAAAGTAGTTCTTATTTGGCTTCCTCTTTTGATTCAGATCATGATCAAATAGCCATCCAATATCCATCCATACAAAATCACATACAGCCTCTTTTAAAACAAATTTCTCCATGCTTCCTCCATGATTGACAAGATCAGAATCCTCTTCTTCACAAACAAATCCTTCATCAAGAACAAAATCAGATTATTCTCCTTCACAAACAAAGAGATTAGAATCTTCTCCAACGAGATCATAATCTTCATCCTCATCATCACACTTATCATAAATAGGTTCTAACTCTTCTTATATCCACAAATCCATCTCCAATCCACCTCTTAACGCTTGATCTGCGATTCCAGCTTCATGAAAAAGATTTTCATAATCAACATTAATCTAGCAATCCACATCCTCAAGATCTTTAAGATCTTCTTCCTCTATGAGATCTCCAACCTCGCGATTGCGAACACCATCTGGAACTCCCACTGGTTCCTGGCCTTCTACAGCTTGGGTCAAGTTTTCAATCACTCTCCACATCTCAGCCAACTCGTGTTGTTGGTTTCCTCTACCTCTGCCACGGGCGGCCATTGTTAATTCCACGTAGGAACTTAAAGGCTTTGATACCAATTAACGTAGCGGAAGGATAGAAAAGAATTCACTTACAAGAAAAGTTAGATTATAATAAGATTAAAAAGGGATAAATAGGGTTTCGCAAAACCACCATAGTTAAAACTGACTTTCATCCATAATTTCAAAATAACAACCTATGTTTGGAATTCTTAAAGAGCCTATTTATACTAAAACTAAAGCTAAAACCCTAACAGAAAACTTAAGCCAAAACATAACAAGACATAAAACTAATTAACCCAAAAGCCTAACAGCCCATAAAGCCCAATACTAACTAAAATAAGAAAATAAAAGCCTAATACTAACCTAAATCAAAATTAATGGCAGAATAATAAAAATAAGCTAAGACTAATAAAACACGCTGTATCGCAGAAACCGTTGCTGAGGATAAGAACCAATGTGCTGAGCTAACTTTAATAAGCTGGTGAGGTGAATTCTCTCTCCCTTCAGGTAAATGTGATAATTATCACATTTAATTATTAAAATTTCGAAATTAGGAAGGTTCCAAAGCTCGGTGCAGCAAGAAGGGGTGAAAAACCAAGTGCGGTGAAGCAGAATGGTGCTGAAATCACTTCCGAATGTCACGAACTTTGTTTCTTCATCACTTGAACATTAAATTATGGACATCATAATGCTACTAAGCTCATATTTAAGTATCATCAAAATCGGATCAAGGAAATGGCTTAAACCGAGCTTAATCAGCCATAATGTCCTTAATTGAAAACTGAGTAAAAGTTACGAAAAGTGGCAAATATGGCCTGATTCTTCCATATAGCTTATATAACTCATGTAACTCAAGTTTCAAAGCTAATGGTGAAATCGCCATGCTTAATTGGTCCCGGGATTGGATTCTGTCCTTAATTGCAAAAAACGTAAGTTTACTTCTGAGCTCAGAATGAGCTGAAATTTGGATAGAGTGTTCTTTATGATATTCTGAACAACTTTAACAAAGGATGTTACCCCAAATTTATTCATCTTTAATCTCGAATTCTAAACCCTAATCCCTTTGTCCTTGATTGAAAACTTATGAAAAGTTTAATTCGGGAGGGCTTGAATCCAGTTTTACAGGCATGGGCCGGCCTGACCCAATTTGTATAATACATGGGGTGGCCCAAATATATTTTCAATATAATTTACTTAATTTCCATAATTTAAGTAATTTAATTATGAGAAATTAAGGTTTTTAAATCAAAAATCAATCTTTTTCCTAATTGACTTTGGCCTAGGGTGGATTAAATCCAACCATCCATAGGACTTTTGGGAGTAAATCTCAGCCCTTGATCTTGTACCAACATGTGCATTTACAATTTTGCCCAAATTGTAAATTGTGGTATAAACAATGCCCCCTAATCTTTATTCTTTATTTAAAAATAAAGATTACTAGAGTTTTATTTGTCTTATATTTCTTTAGACGAAAGTTTCCTCCCCTCCTTCCCTTACATCGACGTCGACCTCATCCTCTGTCTCCATCGAATTTTCCTTTCGCCATCAAGCCTTGCTTCATCGTTATCACTATGGCACCAAAGGAAAATGGGGAATCGAATGGCAATACTAGCCATGACCGAAACCTCAAGCCTAGTTCAACCAAAGAGACTTCTCATGATGATGCCGTCAAGCCCTCTTCCAAAGGAAAACCCGCTGCTTTGAGTTCCTCTGCTCGGAAACAATCAATTGCACCATCCTCAAGTCAATTGAAATTAAGATCAACGGTGGCACAAGAGAAAACAATTGTCACGCAAGGTAGGTTCAATCCAATTATTGTCCTAATTTTTCGAAATTAATTGGCTTGGATTAACCACTTAACTTGTAACTACACATTTGTTGATTTTCTAAACAAATTGGCATCCAATAGGTGCCAAAGTTGCTGCATAAATCGGCCTAGGGTAAAAACCCTAGCCGAATCAATTTTCCATGGTGCAAATCGCACCAAATTTTGAAATTTTGCTCAATTGCCACAAATATGTATATACTGTCTTAGCAAAAAATAAAAGTGGCAGATTTATTTCGAATAAATCCTTGAATTCTTGCATGATGGCCGAATGATATATTTAGGCCACTAATTTTGATTTCATGCGATTTAAGGCATTGAAGCCTTAGAGTTTTGTTTTTCTCATGGTGCAATTGCACAAAACTTGAATTCTTTGCACCATTATTGCAAAATTACCATGCACATTTACTTACTGTTTCAATAGTAAGATGGCAGACTTTAATTTGCTTTTAATTGTTAAAAAATTTGCATGTTGGCTGAATGACACATTTAGGCCATAATTTTCATTTTCATGCGATTTAGGGCTTGGAAACCCTAGATTCCTTTTTGCCGCACATTGTCCTCAATTTTGCACTATGAGGGCTGCAAGTTTATACCATGCACCATGCTTATCAATTGTTAAGAATTTTAACAACAATTTCCTTTATGTTTGGTGCAGAGGCTAACACAAAGGGTGGTGCAGCAAGCAGAGACAAGCAGATAGCTTCTGAAAGCACCTTAGATAACCTTGAATATGCACTGAAGATTTCTGACCAGTCATTGATCAAATCACAAGATAATTCCCCACAAACCAATAACAAATAGCTAGGGCAAGTAGGGGTCGAATCCACAGGGAAGGTACGAATCAAAGTTTAATCTTACAAAAGAAATTCTAACCTAGAAAAGATATTTTTGGATTTTTCAAAATAGATTAATTAAACTAGAAAACAATTAAAAGAAATCTAAACTAAAGATCTAAACGAGAATTTAAGAAAAACAATGAGTAAAAAGCATACTTCTTCTCCTTTAGGCAACTACTTTGATCAAGTAAATCATGGATCATAGACACTAAACATAAATTTGGCTTAAATTGCAATCAATTAAGAATCATAAATTACCCCAAATCGGTATATAGCCTAAGACGTAGACATCAACTTTCATTGAAACAAAGTAATCCTCTTAATATCTTAAACAACTCCATTTGAATTGGTATAGGAACAAACATGATGCTAATTCCAACATGCTAAGAAGATTAACCCGCATCTCGCTGACAATTAACCTCTAATGTTATAGTCCATGTTATAGCCCTTCCTACAACAAGCATTAGGTTTTATTAATCCACATGCATGATAAATCAATACCAAACTTGCCTACGTCAATTTCCATCTCGGCCTAAAGATTTCAACAAGGTTTGATATCCCATTGAACCTAGGACTCCTAGAATTACAATTGTTACTTGGACCAACTTTAGCTTGACTCAAGCTACTTGAATCTAACTATAGCATTCATAAATCTCAAGATATGTTGTACACCAAATCAATCAAAGTATGAACACATAAGATGAAGTATAGAGATAAGAAACATATTCAAACGGAAAAAAACTCAAATTATCAAGAACAAAAGTCTCACCATAGATTCATTGATCAAAAGTACCTAAGGAAAAGAAGTATAAAAGTTTAGCTACTCATGGATTGCAAGCAATCCATGAGAGACTTACAATGCTAGAGGTGGGCGGCTGCCTCCTCTCCAAAATCGCAAAACCTAGAGTTAGGGTTGAGAAAAGATAGTTTCTATGTGTCTTAGGATTTTAGACTTAATAGGGTATTTATAGAGGGTGTCTTAGGGTTAATTTAGAGCTAAACAAACCCTAAAGACGTGTTGAGCTGCTCTCCAAGTCTTCAAGCTAGTCCAAATAAGAATTTGGGCTCAATTGGATTAATCCCGCAAAACAGGCCCAAGACAGTTTCTGTCTGCTGACTTTAGGGGCATTTTCGTCCACGAAAACGGAAAAACTGGGCTTCGACCAAAACACGAAAGTTGTAGATCTTGGAGTTAGCTTTCCAAAGGCTACTCATTTGCCTCAAACGGAGCTCTGGAACAAAAGTTATGGCCAAAATACAGAAAGGTCGCCAAATCTGGAAACAAGTGAAGAGGCTTCAAGGTGAAGACATGCATGATGGCATGCTTGGCGCGCGCATGGCTGGCCCCCGACTCCCCCTGGGCGCCCATGTCAATGGTTTGTGCACCCAGGGCGTTGCTCTCAGGCCCCAGGTCGCCTGCTCCCATGTAGTTGCTGGTGGCATGTCGACTAGCGCTGGGCGCCCATGTGGCATGCTTGGCACTCCATGTGGTTTGCCTCGCGCCCCATGTACTCCAGTGCTATGACACCTCTTGACATATCTTCTTGCCTTGAAATTCAACTTTACTCCTTTGCTTCAAACTCTTGAAAATCAATCTTATGATGATAAAATTGACTCTTCAAACTCTTCAATCACGATCATATTGGCTCCATTCTTCATCCAAATTGTCCTTGGAAAATATTTGTGTAAATAATCATCCAAAAAGGCTCCAAAAAGATACAAAATTAGTGATTTTGCACTTTTCTTCACTTTAACACCTATAAACACAAATATACCAAATATAAGGCATAATCAAGCATAAAATACCCAAAAAGCATAGGAAAATGACCATAAAAAGATGCATAATTTTGGTACGATCAATTTCTCGGGATAGGTTTGAATACCATGGTGATTTCATTGCAAATTCTTTCATTGACCTGCCTTCGAAAGAAATAAGCCAACACTTTCCGCTACATCAAAGTGCACCGCTTCCGTTTCAATTGAAAAATCGTAACTGGAACATGTGGCTTACTAAACCTCCATCTTGGCCAACTGGTTCAAAAGGGTGGCCTGAATGGGTTGATAGGATCGTGACGCACCGTAGGCAGCAATTAAAGGATCAGGGCTTGCTAACCCTTGTTGAGCTTTCCAAGTGTGAGTTCCAGTATGATGGTACTGTACTAGCTGCAATATCTTGTTATTGGAACAAGTGTTGGAATGCCTTTTTCTTTCCTTATGGGCCGATGTCTATCACTTTGATGGACATTACTGCACTCACTGGTCTTCCTTGCCATGGGGATGGCATTTCTAGCGCCATGCCTATCAATTCAGAGGAAGAAAATAGTTTTGATATCTCTATGCCTGATGGTGCGAAGCCTACCTTTGGGGTTTTCATTGGTGCATGTGCGAGGACTGGTAAAGAGCCTTTTAGTGCAGAAGAACTAACAGCTTTCATGTTATGCCTCATCAGCAAGTTCATGGTATGTTATTCTTCAAAGGGTTGCAACCGCGAGCACCTTATGGCTAAGATCATAGCTTCTGGCAGATGTTTGGCCTTTGGGCAATTTGTTCTCAGCGCGATATATAGAAGTTTATTTAATCTTTTTGAAAATAAAACTATTGCACCGAATGGTCCTTTATGGGTGGTGCAGCTATGGGCTTGGATGTACTTCCCTAGCTTAGCACCAGCGAGATCTCTCTCCCTTGCTTCTGCACGTTGCTACGACACTTTGTATCAGGGATTGAGGCCAAAACATGATGAACCTGATTTCATTTTTCGGTACTTTTGGGATCTGAAAGAACATTCTTCATATTTTAGCACCGTCCCGTGGGTCCTCCTTGATTCAAGTTATGTCCAACACTCAAAAATTTTGTGGTGGTGAAGAAGGTTTCGATTAATTATCTTATCAGCATGGATCTCCCATTTGGCCTTGACATTAATGGAAAAAACAAACCAAGCTTCGAGAAGTACTTTCCTCCATTATTCAGCAGACAATTTGGCTATACTCAGAAGATTCCTACACCTCCTACTTTTTCTAGCAATCGGTGCTGCCATCTCAAGGATGGGTTTACTGATAAGAAAATTTATTATGATGCCCACAAATTGATGGAGGGGAAGCGAAAAAGTGAGAAGTTCAACATCACTCCCCTTTTGCCTCAAGTCGCGCCTGAGTTTTCTGAGTGGTGGTCCAATATTTGGAATGATGTAAGCAATGAAGGTGTTGAGGCAGTGCTTGCTAGGCTCAACTTTCCTTCGGGTACTTTTCTTTGTCTACTTTGATTATTTTCACCATCATTTGCTTTTTTACTTAATTCTTGTTTTTACAGCCAACTTGTTTCCTGCACAAAGAATAGAAACAAAGGTTCCATCCACACCAAAACGGGCTGCACCAACTAGTAAAGACAATGGAGAGAAATCATCCAAGAAGCCGAAAAGGAGCAAGACAACTCCTATTGAGGCTAATATTGATGACAAAAATGTTGTCGATTCTCCTCCTTTGGTGGTGACTCCACTTCAGGTATGTATTGGAATTTTAAACTTCATAACTCAATCTTTATGAGCTTTCTTCTAATTTTGCTTGAATTTACCTCTTACCAAGGTGGCAAGAAGTCCTTCACCATGCGAACAAGTTGGTAATGACTCACCAACCTATTCTCCTCCTCCACTTTCTCCAACTCCTATGGTCTTGGAAGATGACCAAAATAAAGTTACTATGATTAAGAAGTACACACAAGATGGTGCAGATACCCACTTGGGCGGCACCTCACTTGGTGACATGGAGGATGATCTAGCCAAAGTGCAACCGGTTGAAGAGGACTTGGCTGAAATCTTAACAGGCATGGATTCTGATTCCCCTGATGGTGACAATGTCATGGACCATTTGGATGAGGTAAAATTTTCTTCCTATTTTCGATTTACTCATGTATCATTAAGGTCTATACTTTTATCTTCTGAACATTCGATTCCTTGGTGCAGATGGCAAGAGATCCAATTCCTGACTTGGCTGCCATTAGTGCTGCACCATGCTCAAATGTTGGAATTCGGAAGAAAACTGTTGCGCCTACACCAAGTGCTTCAACCAACAAGTCTCCTTCACAAGATCAAGTAAGTTTTGCACCTCACTTTTTGCTTCTTCAATTCGGCAAACAAATATTATTTACCAAATTTGATTTTAGGTTGATCTAAATGTGGCACCATCACCTCAAAAGGTTAATTCAAACTCCCCTAATAGTGAAGCTTTGTTGGCACCAACTTCTTTTGCTAAATCAGATGCTTCTCTTTCTTCGGTAAAAAACCAACTTGTTCAATTTTATAAATATCTCAAAATTACAAGTAAAAAAATACTTACTTGGTGGTTTCTTTCAGGATCCTACTGCATTGGCTAAGAAGTGTGATTCTTTGAAGATATTCATCTCAAAGGTCTTGCCGGAAGCTTCTGGGATTTTAGCAGCTACATGTCCTCACGCACCTTCGAAACCTGAGTTGTTGGAGGCTCTAAAAGGTCTCAGAGAACTTCTTGCCAATGTCAAAAGTGATGTTGCTGCTGAGTCCTTAGATGTCTTTTATGACTATGCCCTTATCTTATCCACTGCACCTGAGCTTGAGTGGAGGGAATCTCAGTTTTGGCGCAACTTCCACAGGCATTTTGAGTCATTTCTCTCTAAATGGCGCCCCGCATTTGCTAAGTTTAATGAATATTGCACCAAACAAAGGCAATATGAAGGTCGGCAAGCCAAGCTTGATTCTGATGTCTCTAGAGCTCGTAACCAGGTTACTCTAAGTAATGAGGAGGCTTCACTTCAAGATGAGCTTGACACCATTATGGCTAGCTGTAGACACCCGTTTTAAGTATCCTTTCAAGAAATTTCCAGGGGCATTTTCGTCATTTTACGCCAGGGGCATTTTCGTCATCTTTAGACTAGACATATTTCAATAAGGTGCTTTAGCTTAGGATAAGCGACCCTTTTTTTTAGTCGATACTCGATCCTCGTTTTAATATTTAAAATTGTATTTAGGGAAGAAGAAGAGAGAACATGGAATGGTGCATTTGGACTTGTAAATTACTTAAATGGATCAATCCCTCAGTTCGCCCTTTAAGTTTGAATGCAAGCATGATGATAGGCTTTCATTGTCACAATATGTTTGTATAAACAAAAAAGGTTGCATTTAAAGAATTAGTGTTATTTCTAGACCAAATTCTTTCAACAAGCGAAATAAATACACAAAGTTTTTAAATAAGTACAACGAGAGTGTCGCACAAGGGTTTACAAAAGGGAGAAGGAGACATATGCTTCCACATTAGTGTCTTCCACTATAAAACTATGCATGTCGCCTCTATCTTGTTTCCCCTCAACGTTAGGTCCCTGCACAATAGGAGAAAGTGACAAAAGTTGACAAACAAAATGTGCCCCCCAAGCTCAAAGCTAGACACCATAAATTGGTGAGAGCTTAGAGAAGGCTCTGAGGGCATAAATCAAATGCAAAGACAATGCAGCAACATCAAGCAAAAGAAAAGCATTCAATGGATGTCAAACAAGCATGCACCCGTGCGTTGAAGGTCTTTTAGAAGACCTCATGTGCAAGGCTGTGCATGAGAGAAGGGTAACGATATGAAAAAGCACAAAGCAAAGAAGAACAAGCAGGCCAAACAGAACATATGCAGGGAAAACAACATGCAGATATGAGACAAAGTTTCCTCTCGGCTGCGTTTGGAAGGAGAGTCAAGATTAATTCATGATCCCTGAGTTCCATCACAGCCTTCAAATCATGACATGCAACAACAGCACCATTACTTTGAGGTTTGCAAAAGAAATCAAGCAGCAAGATAGATCCAGGTCATTGAAATAGCAAAAGCAGACAAGCATGACCATTCAGCAAGAACTAGGTAATATAATCTCGAGACATTGTAATCAATCAAGGGCATTTTTAGCAAAGGACATTCAGAACAAGGCAAGTAACACAGATTAAAAAGCAACAAGTTCAGGGGTACATAATCAGGGAAGCAACCCCAATTTAAGCAGTGGTGGATCACAAATACACTAAATCACATGAGCTATGAGACAACTTTTCCAAACAAGTATGAAACTATCAGCACATCACAAAACAGTAAGGCAACAATAAAACAGTAAGAAATAGGAGTCGGTCAGTGGCGTGTGAAGAAAGAGGAGCAAGACAAGCAGAGCAAATATGGGCAAGCGCAAGGATAGAAGCAGGGCATTAATAGTAGCCATAAGGCAGTGACACAAGAAAGGCAGCAAGCATCATACAATGGCATACAACACAAGCATACTAAAACAAAATCATGAAACCATGGGGCATTCAAAGTAATTCACAGCAAGCACAACCATGTTTCAGCCATAACCTTCTTGCATTAGACACCTAATAAAACAGGAGAGCACATTGCATAGAAATTGACACTTTTATGTAACAACAGAGCATGTTTTTAAGGAAAATACAAGCCAAAACTGAGGTGGCAAGTCTCAATTGGTACCAAGGTGACTCGGATTGCCAAGTCAACAAGAGTGGCACGTAGATAGACACGTGGGCATCATATTTCATACGCAGAAATTTAAACCAGGATTAAGATAAGGTCAAATGAAATAGTGGAGGACTAAAAGTTAAATAATTCACCTAGGTGGAATTCAATACAATAGTAACCCTCCATCTGCCAGCTCAGCGTCTTCTTCAAGATCACAAAAGACAAGCACACAGAAGACAAAACGGGGGAGGAGAATGAAAGCAGAAATTTGCCTGAATGAAGACCAAGCAAAAGTAAAAGGACCGGAAAGGAAATTGGCCACTCAATAACCAAACCGCTCAAAGAGTGGTATTCGAAAACCACAGGCAAAAACAAGGCAAGTACAATGACTCATCCCCTTCCAGCTAGCTAATCCGCGCCATTCTTATCCAAATTGCCACCTGCACCAAGTATAGATAAGATCAGAGAAGGATCTAGAAAGAAATAAATCAGATCAACAAAAACGCAAAGGGGAAGCCGTTGATTAAAAGATCGTACCTCTCACCCATTAGGCCTATAAATAGGTCTGTAAGTTCTCAGAAGAAGAGGGGGAAGGAAATGAAAAAAAGTGAGGAAACTCTGCTGGTTTGAAATTAGGGTTTTCGTTTCATCTTCGGGGGTTTGGTTCTAGTAAGATTAAGAGCAACTCATATCAATTAGAGGTTAGAAAATCATGAAGGAAGGGACATAGTCGATGGTGAAGGAAATCCAGTAGAAGAATAGAGAGAGATTTGAAAATTTAGGCTTTCGGGGAGTTGTTGTTTGTGGTGGTTAGAGGAGTTGGCTGACGATTCAAGGGCTAGATCTGCAAAGAGGGGGCGGAAACGAGTTAGCAGAGTGAATTTGAGCGCCATCGGCGGTGGGTTCGCACTCCGACACGGCGAGGCAACTATTGGCGGCGGCGCTGCGAGCGAATTAGGGTTTCTGACTCAGAGAGCATTTGGAGAAGAAGACAGGAGAGCTTGTATTTATAGTCCGTACGCTCCAAAACAGCGCGTCTCAGCCGAAGCGGGAAAAACCGACGATTTCAGGTATAGTTTCTTATTCCCCTTCAATTTAAACCCCTAAATCGATGCATTTAAGTCTAGTAAGTTGTAGAGTTTATAGTTAGGCCCAGATCTAAGGATATAAGTTGCAATTAGGTCCCTGTGGTTCAAATTTTAGTTGATTTAGTCTTTAAATCTCCAAAATTAAATTAATTAAACCCTAAATACAAAGGTTAAGCTCTTTGATGGTTAATCGAGATGAAGAAATTAACAAGTTTTTTTGAAACATGTTCTTGCTATGCATCTTAAATTCCATAAATATTGTTGATCTCATACTCATTTGAGAAAAGAAATTGATACCGATGATGGAATAAATGGGTAGAATGTGACAATGCATGTCCATTTTAACCTTAATTTCCTAGGCTTGGGATATTAATTTGGGGGTCTTACCAACCAAGTGGAAGGTGCCCTCGTATAAATATTTGGGTAAATGTGATTAAACCGGAACACACGCATCATGTGCATAATTAAAGCCTTAATCTTAAGAAAAGTAAATCTTAATAAGCAAGTCATAGTTCAGTAGAATGAGGGGATATAAAAGAAATTAAGAGAAGTGAATCTTAATTCATGGTAATTAAGAAAAGCAAGCAATTTCGAAGACTTAATTTCACAAGAATTAAGTAAAATTAGCAAAAACTTAATTTCACAAGAATTAAGTAAAGTCAGCAAATATTTAATCCAAAGATGATTAAGTAAGATCAGACAAAGGGCTTAATTTCAAGGAAATTAGGCAAAGGACTGAAATAAGACTGAAATTAGACTAAAATTAGACTAAAATTAGACTGAAATTAGACTGAAATAAGACTGAAATTGGACTGAAATTGGACTGAAAGAAGACTGAAATTAGATTGATAAAAGACTGGCTTAGTTTCAAGGAAACTAGGTAAAGAAAAGACTGGCTTAGTTTCAAGGAAACTAGGTAAAGAAAGGAGTGGCTTAGTTTCAAGGAAACTAGGTAAAGAAAAGACAGGCTTAATTTCAAGGAAATTAGGTAAGGGAAAGACTGACTTAATTTCAAGGAAATCAGGTAAAGATAGATTGGGTTAATTTCAAGGAAATTAGGTAAAGATGGACTGGCTTAGTTTCAAGGAAACTAGGTAAAGAAAAGATTGGCTTAATTTCAAGGAAACTAGGTAAATAAAAGACTGGCTTAGTTTCAAGGAAATTAAGTAAAAAGGCACAGGCTTAATTTCAAGCGAGGAAATTAAGAACTTAATTCAGTGTAATTAAGTGAGATCAATAAAAGTCTTAATTTAGGGTAATTAAGTAAAATAAAGAACTTGATCTAAGGTAATTAAGTAAAGTCAATAAAGAACTTAATCTAAAAAGAGATTAAGCAAAACAATAAAAGGGTTTGATTTATAAAAATTAAGTCAATAAAGGGAAGGAAATAATGAATTGGCTTAATCCAAATTAGATTAAGTCAAAATAAAGGCAATAGTAAATTGGCCCAATCCGGACAATTGAGTAAAGAAAATAAGTAACAATTTGGCATAAAACGAAGAACTAAGCAAAGTTAAGTATAAAGTTAGGCATGAAAAGACTAAGGCGTAAAAGGAATTAACCAACTATAGAGACCCGAAGTCAGCTCTAGACCAGTCAGTGTCGTCGATTCGACGGGCGTCGTGGGGGTGCTAATCCTTCCCCATGCGTACCCGATTCCCGGACCATGGACTCTGGTTAAGCGGACTATATTAAGTTTAGTATTACCTAATTTTGTTAATATTAGACTTAATAAATGGATAGGTGGCTAATCACACCTAGGTAAAAAAAGATTAGTGGCGACTCCCATAAGAACCCGTAAGTATCTAAACGGCAATTTCGCCCCCGGTCGTAAAACGTTGCGACAGCTTGGCGACTCCGCTGGGGACCGGATTAGAGAGTCAAACTGAACACTGGTTTAGAAATAACTAGAGTCTCATAATTGGTTGTTTATTTCCTTTTCTTGCTTATCCATGTCTGTATGCTTTATTTTGCATACATGTCATTAATGGCTTCATTCATATCTTGTTTATATCTTGCTTAACACTAAGTTTATTTCTTCTCTCTTTGGGGGTAGGTTATGAGTGTTCAGTAAAGGTTTGTTTGTTCCTTCACACGTGCACTAAGTAATTTGCATTAGCATTGTGCATGAGCTTACACCAGAGCTCTAATCCTTTTAGGAGGAGGCAAAGTAGCTAGCCCTCGTGTGACGATAGTCACCGTGCGGGTTTGTAGTGAACACCTCCACTCAGACTGAATCCTCTCCAATGATCCTAATGTGGGTGAGGAATGGAGTCCTTACTAGCTTGAAAAAGCGACAGTGAGGACAGTTTGGGAACCTTTAGAGCCATGAAAAGCCTCGCCCAGCATTTAGATACCCTAATATTCCGCCTAGGTAGAGTCAATCCCGCGATGATAAACCTAGATACACAAAAGGAACATTTCTCACCTTTACTTTTATTCTTATCATGAACCTTGGAAAAGGGTAATTATATTACCCTAATAGATGGACTCTCCGCCCACAAGAGCTTAATGCTCGAATTTTCAAAAACCAGAAAATGCTTTTATCAAGGGCATTTGTACATGTATTTATATGAAGCTTTATATGTTACTAACCTCGTTTCATTGTTGTGTGCCTTTTTCCCCTCCTTGCATTCGCATTCATAATAGGTTGATTCATCATTCAAGGTAGAGGAAGATGTTAACGGATGAACTAGAGTCCTTTGTGCCCGAACATCTGAGAGATAG
>AWWV01006247.1:0-55554 GCA_001974805.1 Corchorus capsularis
TACTTAACAATATATATATACCATAATATATCAATACATATATAACAACATTAGCATTTTGATATGCTTGTGGTCCTTCTTATAGTTCTTTCATTCGACCTTTTTTTAAAAATTTCTAGAATCTCTTAATTTGTTTTATCATTCTTTTTTTTTGCTAATTAATATTTATTTATTAATTTTCTCTGCATCTGTATTATGATCCTTTATCGATCAAAGGTAAATAATATAAGAAGGAATCTTGATGTCATGGAAGCGTCTCTGCTAAGTAAAGCTAAGAAGAAAGCCACATTCCAACCATTTCTACTTCTATTTCCTACAAATATTTTGTGGCATAGAACAAACTAGAATAAAGGTTGGAATTCTTCAAAAGCATCTATCTATTTAAATCAAAACAAAATTCGTGGTAATCAATTATCATCATAATTAGGTTTTGAGGCACACTTTTTATTATTATCTTTCCCCATAACATATTACTATATTATCAACCAAATATTGAGTAAGTTTTAATTTATGAAATAATAATTGAGAGTTCTCGATATAGTATTTTTCTTTTTAAAGCAATAAGTTTTGTACATAATGTACCATTTTAGTAAGCATTTTTATGGGACTTTGAATCATTATTACTAAAATATTATCCAAGTACATTTTGAAATGTCGTGTCAAATTCCCTACCTAGGTGAGTGTTCATTCACAAAGGACATTTTTCTGTTGTTTATCTTCTTCTTCTTCTTTTTTTTTTTTTTTAAATCTCTTTTATATAGTACTATAATCAATAAACTAAACAAGAGAAACAAACTTCAAGAGACTTTGGTTTTGGCCAACTGATAAAAAAATTCAGCCAGCTTGATTAAAAGTAAGTTTAAGGTTAATTAATTCGAAAATAGCAATTTGTAATATGAGATGTGACATTAAAACCAAGTTGTATATATATTTCATTGAACTAGGTTAGATATATGTAACTTCCTCAAGCCTTTTAAGAATTGAGTAATAAAGTAGGAGATAGTTCATAAAAGATTAAAAAAAAAGGATCCAAGTTAATGCTAATAAGTGGACAAAGAATATAATATATGCTTTCAAATAGTTTAATCCCAAAGTATATATTTTTTTGCCTACCTAAGAAAAACAAAATTAAAGCAATGACATATTCTCCACCCATTGGCAATTTGTCATATATATTAAATTAATTAATTAGGTCATACCAAAATTTTTGTACAACTGTTAATCTAATACAGCTAAGGTATTAACAACCAAAAGATTAGGTTTTTACTTTTTTTTTTCTTAAGAAAACTTTAGCCTTCTTATCATTTATGATAAGCTTGAAAACCATATTTAAAATTATCATAATTAAAACCCAAAAAATATGTTGTCAGAGTTAAAACAGTTATAGATTTTTGCTATAAAAAGAATGGGTGGGGCAGTTAAAATATTAGCAAAAATGGGTTTTGGCCATTTTCTCCCCCTTCAATTGCAGAATCCAACACTGTAAACTCCATTTTTTTAGTAGAAAATTGGGTGCAACAACAAGAAAAAACGAAAATTTATTGGCAATGGGGTCCTACTCCTCCTCTCCCAAGCTTGTAAATTATTTAAAAAGGAAAAAATAAAGTAAGAGAGAGAAAAAAAATGATGAAAAATTTAAAATTATATAAAAAGAAAGTGACCACAAAGGAAAAGAGAATAGGATTTTTTTTTTTTTTCCTTTTAAATTTTTAACATTTATTTAACATAGTACAAAAGAGTTGCATGAAAACTGAATCTTATTGGTAAGTGGCGTGTAGTTCCATTACACTTGTACGCATCCGTCGGCTTTCTCTCTCTTTCTCTCTTAATAGTTCTCTCTCTCTAAATTTCTTTTTCTTTGCTTGAAATTGTACCGACATGGCTCCTAACTAATGGGGTTTCTCGCTCAACTTGAGACTGCAAACTTCTTCTCTTAGTTTTATCACTCTTATGTGAGTCATGGGTTTATCTCTGTTTTCTCTTCCTCTAACTTTCTTTTTATCTTCTCTTCTTCTGACTGTGAGTTGATTCATCAATCTTGTTGCAATATCTGCTGTTTTTAGCTTTGTTTTTTTAACCCTTTGCTTTGCTCCATCAGTTGTTTACTTCTTTTGATCCAAATTCATCTTTGATTTTCAGCTATGGGGTTTTGGTCCTTTTTTTTGTATTTTCCATGGTTTTATATTCTGGGAACCTTTTTGCTTATGTTTGTATTGAAAATCCAATGGTTGTTTGATAAGTTAAGAAAGAAGAATTATGTAGCTACAGTGTTCCCTTTTTTGTCTTGTTAGTTTATGTTTCTTAATCAAAGTTTGATTTATGTTTATAGACTTCCCATGTCATTGTTGATTACTAAATCATGGGGGGAAGCCTATTTCTAGAAAACCTTATTGAACATGTTATTTTTTATACATTGAAATATATATATTTAGCAAAATTTTGCAAAATTGTGATGTATAATGTTTACTTATTATATATATGTATGTATAAATATTGCAGGAGCTATTTGAACAATTGAGATATAGTACTTAAAATATTTACAAAGGAGGGTGAACCATTGTTGAGATCAATTTGAGAGGAAATTAAGGGATGGCCATGCAAACTCTGTATCTGAAAGAACATGATGGGATTGTTCATAATCCCATGGGACAGTTGGCAGCAGCTTCAGTTCCATCAATTCCTTGGTGGACTGCCTTGGGATCTCAATCAGTTTATGGGGATTCTTGTGGCCAATTGAAGCCTTTGTTGGTGGAAAATCATGACCAACTCACTTCTACTAAACAAGCTGGGAGGGTTACTGAACATCATGAAGTGATCAATAAAGGCAATCCTGCGCAGTTCACCATATTCCCTGGTAATTTCATTTTAATGTTTTCTGTATTAAATTAAATTTGTCATCATTTTCTGGATATGGGGGCAGGGTGAAAAAGATAGTATTTTGTCTAGATTCTAGAAAGTGAACTATCAGGATGAATTATGCATCAGCTTTTATTGACAATTTGGTTGCAGACAAGTGGGGCATCAGCAGGCAGAGTAGATAATTAATGGCTTTCATAGTTATATTGAAGATATAAATTTTTTCTTAGAGATATGAACTATGTAGGAATTAGGATGAAAATATGATTTCAAGAGTGATGTTAATAAAGTGGTTCAATATGAAGGCAAGAATGCTAGTAGTAGTCAAGGTTTTGATGATTCCCCTTCCTTATTTAGTGTTGGCAACTCTTTAAGAAAGTAAATACATCTTTGGAAATAGTTGTTCAAGTCTTTTACTTTTGAACGTGTGGAAATGGAGCTTTTGTCAAATCAGATAAAGTTGCACTAAGGATGGATATTGGAAACCTTAAAGGACAAGGCAATTTAAAGCATCTTTAATGAGTTCATAAAATCCACTTCTTTACTTTGAAAAAGTTTCTCAAATAATGATGTTTGTTAAATATGCTTCATCAAAGAGATGATGGTTACCTAAAATTTGTTAAGAGTACGTCATCTCAGTAAGCACCTGAATAGACAAGTGTAAGGTGAATACAGAAGGATCTGTGTAGTATGATAGAATTTCTATATCACAGTTCTACAGAATCCATTTATTGCATAGAAAATGGCCAAAGGCAAGATGAGGTTTGGAGTACAGAAGAACACGAGAAGTTCTGCGGCAAAATGCTTAGGATTGTAAGAACTAAGGCTGGAAGCCTATGTGAAGAAGTAAGGATGCTGGTGGAAACTGATTCGGCAGAAAGGATGGGTACAACTTGTCATGTTTGTTCTCATTGAAGTCAGAAGTTATAAGAACTTCAGGCACTTGAAAGTAATTATTTTGCTAAGGATATTCTTTGAATTTGATTACTATGTAGCATTAATGTTGGGGTATGTAGATTGTAGCCTATAAAATTTTTTAGCATATTTATGAGGCAATTTAACCAAAAAAAACAGCAGAGTATTTCAGTTTCATCTTAACTAGAGGTACTAGGAACAAGCCAGTAGCCCACTACTTGCTCAAGAACAAGTGCTTGCTGCATGGGTTACAATCGAACTTGAATATTTAGAGATACTTTACCTTAACATTTGATTCAGAATTCACTAAAGAACAAGATGATTATATAGGTGATAGTGGGTTTTATCTCTCCATTGCCCCTTATTATCTAATGGAGTTCATGGAAGGGCTTCAATTCTTCTCCCTATATTCCCTCTTTCTGCAACTTTCTCAAGGATTTTTCTTTTTCTTGTTATTTTTCTATCCAATGCACCAACATGCAAACATTTAGCCCCACAAACAATTAATCTACAGACTATTACTAACCAGCCAAGTGATTTCTTATTCAGGTGATGGCAAAAATGCAGGGGATGGGCAAAAACCTCAGACAATCATCTCACTGCAATCAAGTCCTTCAGACAATCGTCGCTATGAGCTACCCATGGTAATATTTTTCAGAAACTTTCATAAACTGGTTCATTTCAGTTTGTTACTTTAATTACTAAATTTTTTGCTCCTTGTCAACTCCAATTGCAGGTCTGTGCAAAATACCCTTACAGGGATCAATGCTATGGAGTTTTCTCAACTTATGGACCTCAAGTTTCGGTTTGTGTTCCATTATTCCTCTAGCTAACAAATTCTCTGTATTTTATTCTGTTCTATCATTACTAAATACTGGTTTACAACGACAAGAAGCTCTAAATGTATAAAAAGAATCAATGACTAAATCTCATTTAATTAGTTTTTTTGCTACTTATTTGCATCTTCCTTGATCCTTAAGTTTCCAATCTCACTACTGAATTATCTTTTACAAGTCTAGCCAAGCATTTTTAAGCTTTACCCTTCATTAAGTTTTTGCTTCCAACTATGTTGTTCATTTTAGAGTAAATATCAGACCAGAAACATGTACCCGAAAAATATCAAACCAGAAACTTGTTCTTCCTTCTTTTTCTTGTTTGGTATACTTAAAGTTTATGGACTTAAGTCTAGATGCTCTATGGTTGAGAGAACTCCAATCATTTAATCAGTCTGATGTTTGGTGAACCTAATTATTAGAATATAATATATAGGTAAGCCAATAGGTAGCCTGTTGAATATTCTGTTTATAACTGTGGAGGTGTGCAACAATAACAGTTTTTAATCTATTATAAAACATTTATATATCAGACCAAATTAGCATGACAGACACCCAAATTACAAATTTGAAAAAGTCAAAATCAAGAATCAAAATGGATAGAAAAGACATGATTTCTTATTGGATCCTCACATATTCTCATAACCTGTGTTTCATGGTGGAGAAGTTCTTGGTGTAAAGAATATAAGTGCTCTCAAAATGCTATCTTGTCT
Source organism: Corchorus capsularis (assembly GCA_001974805.1). Lineage (NCBI taxonomy): Eukaryota > Viridiplantae > Streptophyta > Magnoliopsida > Malvales > Malvaceae > Corchorus > Corchorus capsularis. Next base: position 5,318 of record AWWV01006247.1, read on the forward strand.
GGTGCTTGGAATGCATGCATAGTTCATTTACTTCTTGTAGGCTCTAGCACCCTTAACTGAATCATGTAATTTACAATGAAATAGGGTCGTGTTATGCTGCCATTGAACTTGACAACAGAGGATGGACCCATATATGTAAACGCCAAGCAGTACAATGGAATCATAAGGCGTCGGCAGTCCCGTGCTAAGGCTGTACTCGAGAACAAAGTGACTAAATCTCGTAAGGTACATGATCACTTCTTTTGGTTTCTCAAGTTAGGGAAAGACTTCTGCCTCAGCTTTCATGGAGACAAGCCAGAAGCAAACTTTTTTCCCTCAGTACTTGCCTTAATTATATGCATGTGATTTTTCAGTTAGTGATTTGTATTATTAACAGTTTATATCTTACTTAATATAGAATTAACCACCTCAATATTCAAACAATTTATAGAAATTTCTGTACCATTACTAAATAAGGCTAGAATTGTTAAGTTGGATAACTTGGTCAAATTGCTTTTGGTTTAAGACATCTTCAATATCAGAGAGTATAGATGCATGCATGATGTTAATGGGCTTTTGGGGTTCAATCTTATAATCTAGTTCTATACCATTACTAAATTAGACTAGAGATCAGTATATTGAAGTTTATCAAACACATTGGTCCTTATCCCAACCAACACCACTGTATCTCCTACCTCTTCAGATGATTCTTCACTTGCAAATTGTAATTTTCTTGATCTGCCTCAGATATTTATGTTCTGCTTTTGTTTCCACAGCCATACATGCATTACTCACGCCATCTGCACGCAATGCGGCGACCAAGGGGATGTGGAGGCCGTTTCCTCAACACAAAACCTTCCAACGGTGACAAAGATGGAATTGAGAAGAAGAAAGTTGCAAGTGGAGGACCATTTTCTCACCCAACAGGCTCACAGAATTCTGAAGTCCTGCAATCAGACAGCGGAACGTTGAACTCGTCCAAGGAAGCAAATGGAGGAGGCTCAACTATTTCAGGGTCAGAGGTAACCAGCATGTATTCCAGGGGAGGAGACAATATTGATCATTTCTCAATCAACAATCTTGGACTTTCTGTCCACTCTCTCCCAGGCATGATGGACCATGGGCGTCGTTCTGTTATGCCCACCAAATGGGTTGCAACAGCTGATAACTGTTGCAACCTGAAAGTTTGATACTTAGGGTTAGTGGGAATTGGTGCTTTGCACCTTCCCACTTTCCCCTGAGGCAACCAAAATGGAAGGAACTTTTCTGTTCTGTTGCAGCAGCTGTCAATAGCTTCTTGTAGCAGCTTTAATTAGTTCCCTGGAATTAGTCCAGTCACCCGTTTGGTTGCTTAGGCAAATCATTCTTGGCTCATTAAACATTCAGCACTCTTCTTTACCAACTCCATGCATTGCAACACTGCAATCTTGGGGTGTAATGGTGGAAGATGCTCAAAAACCTTGGTAATATTTAAGAAATGGATCAGACTATAAATGGGGTGTTTCCACTGATCCAGTCTAAACTTGATATTTAAGTTTGGGTTTTGTGCTTGTAATCCTAATTATGTAGAATTTGGGTGTTCCTAGACTATGTTATCTACTGTCTCTGTCATGCTTGTGAAATAATGAACTATATATATAATACTATGGTTGTGTTTTTTATCTGCGGGGTTTCCATTTAATCCTATGATCCAGACGAAGTTTTCGATTTTCAGTTCCTTAATTAATAACGAAACAAATAAAATGATGAAAAAGCAGCTTGTCAAGATTCTGTTGGAGTAGATTTGTCCGAGGCGTGTAAAAACACTAGTCGTTAAGGATAGTTTCCGCACCCTCGGAGTATGAAACTTAGTGCAACGGGTTTGAAGCGGCTATCCTTATATATGACATTTAAAATCATGTATTAGTAAATTATGGTTTTTTTTTTCCGGTGAAATATAAATTATGGTATCTAAATATTATTTATTTAATATAATGAAATTGTGTTTTTTTTAAATAAAAAATTATCTTTACGAAAGTAGAACTTCTTTATATATACAATATTTTTTTTTTGTATATGCTCCCTTTTGCTTCTTTGTATTTTCTGATTTGACCAAAATTTTTGTTGATGACATGGAAATTCCCGAGAGAGTGTTACATATAGTTGTCCATGAGAGAAAACATTTTGCGGCAAATATACTCCAACATTCAGTATCGCTTGTCCTTATGCTTGGTTGATGGCCATAGCGAAACAAAGACGGATAGAGAATTGTTTCCTTTTAAATTGGAATGAATATCCTTCATTTTCAGCAGGTGAAAGCATAATTCTTGGAAGAAGAACCTACTTTCCGGTATATTGGCTAATTGCAATCTCTGCTTGTATTATGTTATGACTAAATTTTTTGCAGACCATTCTTGTTCCATTGCATAAACCGTTGGATGGACCCAAATTCCTGAGACGTATGACTGACCAATTTTTTTTTTTCAACACCAAGCTATGCGGTGGCAAACCATTCAATAGAAGAGTATGTAAAAGAATTTTTCCTGTAATTGTTATTCGAGTCATCTACTGCTTCATCAAAATTGTTGTATGTTTTACTCTCACTAGAAAATATTTTTATCATTTTGTCATTCATACCATCAACGTATACATTTCTTGTTGCTAAGATCGCACGGTTGGTCAAATACTCTATTGAAGTGAATAATCTTTTAAATTTGGGAAAATCACATCGATCAAATCATTTTTTGACTTTTCATCATTTTCATACTATAACCATCTGATCTGGTAAAAGTATTAAATCATTATCTTTTGTTGGTTCTTCTCCATCACCCACTCGAAGGAGGAATTTGCCAAAGTCTTGGTTTCCTCTTGCTCTCATTCGAGCAGAATTGAAGGGATAGAAGAAGAGAAATTTGAACTCAAGGAAACATTATCTTTTGCGCACATGTTTGTCGTTTCTGAGTTAACATGGTACGCTGATATTGCTAATTATGTTGTCTCGAGGAAACTCCTTGAAGGAGTAAGCAAAACTATGAAGAATAAGATAGTCAGCAATTGTAGACATTACTTATGGGATGACCTTTATCTTTGGAAGTTATGCCCTAATAAGATCATTAGAAGGTGTATCCCTCAAGATGAATTTCAATTCATACTGAACTTTTGCCACTCCTTAGAGTGTGTTGGACATTTTAGCCATAAAAAGACAACCATGAAAGTATAAGATGCTAGGATGTATTGGCTGACCATTTTTAAGGATGCTGAAGAGTATTGCAAGTACTATCCTAAATGCCAAAAGATGGGAGCAATCACCAAGAGAGATCAAATGCTTCAGACATCTATTTTGATAGTCGAAATATTTTATGTTTGGGGTATAGATTTCATGGGACCATTTCCACCATCTTTCAACTGTAAGTACATACTTTTAGCAGTTGATTATGTTTCTAAATGGATTGAAGCAATACCAACAAAGAAGAATGATGCCGCCTCTGTTTCAAGATTCTTGAAAAGCAACATTCTAAAAAGATTTGGAATTCCAAGGTACCTGATAAGTGATCAAGGTTCACATTTCTGCAATGAGTGATTGAAGTACTAGTTGTTAAGTATGCTGTTACACACAAGGTTGCAACTGCATATCACTCTCAAACAAGTGGACAAACAAAAGTTTCTTATCGCCAAATCAAGCAAATCCTAGAGAAAACAGTCAATCCTTCAAGAAAAGATTGGAGTTTATTCTAAACCCTTCTTGAAGAATTTCTCATCAATATTCATGATACATAGGAAAAATTATTGGTTTAACAATTGAAATTTATCTAAAATTTCAAACTATGAAACTCTTGAAAAGAATGGGAATCGACTTTTTATTTTTTAATTGAATGCAACATATGTATTGTTTTGTTTTTGGAATATAGAAAGCTTGATTTTTCTTTCTTCTTCTATTTTTTTTTATTTCATATTCTTTTGCAAAATTAATTCTTTTTCAACATAAATTAAATACTCTGAAATTTTTTAACACCAATTAACGCAAAATTGCAAAGAAATTTACAATATTTGTTCTTGATTTTATGTTACATCTATTGCAATTTATTATTACTTTTATTTTTAATTAGATAAATTTAGTTAAAATTAATCCGGTGTTGTTACATAGATAGTATTATTAATCAAATATCAAGTGACATGTATTTTATTAGATGCATAAAAAAAGACGGTTTAGGACCGAGGCTTATCGAGTGACATGTTCTTTATTAGATGCCTAAAAACAAACGTTTTAGGAACGAGGGATGATGCTATCAATAAAAATTAAGTAGCCTTAAATCCTTAATTATTTAAGCAATAAATAATGATGGTTACCAATTATCTCATAGAAAATTACTAAAAAAAGTTGTAGTGGTTATCCAAAAAGACATTTTACAATCTACTATTTCAATAACATTCATTATTAGTAATATTGGTCAATGATTTTCTTATCTAAGATTTCTTAAAATGTTATAAAGTTTATGGAAAACATTATGGTACTATCTAGATTCAAGTAATCTTACATCCTTATTAATTTTAGTAACTTTTTTTTATCAATAATAAAAGTTATCAATTTTATTACTTAAGTAATATACTAAAAAAAACTATAAAATTTATTAAAATTGTATTTACCAATCCTTACATTCTTAATAACATTAGTAAACTTTCATTAATAGTGAAGATTTACCATTTTTTCCCTCAAAAATTACCAAAAAAGCTATAATAATCATAAAAAAGGCATGGCAGTATCAACTAATTGAATGACTTTACATTATAAAGGTATAGTATTGATTTTCTTATCCAAGATTACTTAAAAGGTTTTAAAGGTTATCTGCCAAAAAAAAAGGTTTTAAAGGTTATGGAAAACATTATAGTACAATCTTTTTTTTTTGGCAATACATTATAGTACTATCTAGATTGAATAACCTTACATCCTTATTAATTTTTGTAACTTTTTTTTTATCATTAATAAAAATTACCTATTTGATTACTTAATTTTACTAAAAAAGCTATAAAAGTTATTAAAATTGTATTAACCAATCCTTATATATATTCTTAATATCATTAGTAAACTTTCATCAATGGTGAATATTTTCCATTTTTTTCTCAAAAGTTACTAAAAAACCTATATATAATGATCATAAAAGAGGTGTAGCACTATCAACTAATTCAATAACCTTACATATTTTTGTAATTTTGGTATCATATTTCTTATTTATAGTTATTAAAAAAGATCTAGTAACTTTTACCAAAAGTGAAACATCCTATTTTTCTTATTTAAGGTTACAAAAAAAATCTATAATGATCATAAAACAAGCATAATACTACTATCAGCTAATTCAATAACCTTACATTCTTAGTAATTTTGGCTATCAAATTTCTCATTTATGGTTAGTATTATCAAGAAATTTAGCAACCTTACATGCTTAGTAACTTTATCAATGGTGAATGTTATTAATTTTTTAGTCTAAGATTACTAAAAAAGTTGTAGTGAATAATTAAAGAGATATTTAGGGTTAAAAATAGTGAGATTAATATATTGGTATATAGATTGATGGTTAGTTAAAGTCCTTCTATATAGAATTATGAGTTTAATTTTATTATTTTATTCTATGTCTAATCAATCTCTTGTGTTTCATGGATACTTTCAACAAATTTTATTCTTATTATTTTTATTCTAATATTACACCGTAATAACTAATTTCACTATTTCAATCTCTACAAAACAAATCTCACAATTCAACCAATCACACCGAACCTATAAGTCAAAGTTGTATAAGGTTATAACTAAACTTATGCAGCATGAGGAAGTATAAAATTAGGAGTAAACAATTAGTTCATAATTACTAATTCATATGTCCTTTTTTTGTGATTGAGAAATTAAATTTATATGTTATATATATGTGTGTACATTTGGCAAGTTGAAGCAAAATTAAAATTGACATCTCGATATTACTCTACCAAATTAATGAATGATCAATGCAATCTAAAATAACATAGCAAAAAAGTAATCATGGATGATCTATTGATCTTCAAATAAAAGTATAATTTTTCCTAAAATAAAAGAAATTGAATTGAACTTCTTAACTTCTCTCCAATCCATTTTGCTCAAATAAATTTTTTCACTAATAATTATTCTTTTGTACTTGATTATTTTCTTTTTCATGATTACTGCAACTCTCATTTACATATTAAATGTAAACCACAAAAAATGGAATCTCTTATACAAAGTTATCTTTGATTATACTGACTTTGTAATATAAGTTTATTTGGGTCAAAAGTTATTCAAAAATTTTTATAGTAGATGAAGAAGAGCATAACCAATGCAATAAGAAAAAGAAGAAAGAATTTCAAAAAAAAAAAAAAAGGAAGAAGAAAGAAATTGCAATCAGCTATAAGATCACCATTTAAAACAAAAAAAAACTTCTTTTAGATGGTTTAAAATTTAATAAGGGGTATTTTAAGTTTTAAAAAAAAGAAATAAAAAATAAAGTATGTTATGCATATACTCTAATAACAAAAATCAAAGTTATGACGGCGGAATCCTTCAGAAGATTTTGTTGCACCGTTTATGACTTATTTCTTTTTCGAATTTTAGCAAGTGATTTTAGATAAGCAGGTTTATTTACTTGACATGAAGACAAAATATGACTAATAATTATAATAACAAATCTAATATTTAACAATACCAATTAAGTACTTCTAAATAACTTCACTTGTTTGTAGAAAAAATTTGCAATAACATAAGATCTGAACCATTTGTTAGGTGGGACCTGCATTAATTAATTGGTATTAGCAATGATATTTGGATTAGTTTATTGGAACCTTAATTGGTTCTTGGGTATTGGTTCAGTGTCTGTAGAGGGAGTTACCGAATGGTATTTGCTAGAGTTAATTTTTTTACCGAATAGTATTTGCAGAGTTAATTTTTTTTAGATATTAAGAGATTGAAATTAAATAAAAGTTTAAGAAAATATATATTTCCTTTTATATTAGATTACCTATTAACCATTAAAACTTAAAACTAAAACTTTATATTAAAAAGGGTATTTTAGATATTTCAGATTAAGGTTTTTGAAGTTTAGAAGTATAGATTATAAAATTAAAGATATTATTGTATGTATATTACGAATAAAACATAAAAGATAAGTATAGAAAGAAGAAAAAGAGAAATAACAAAAAAAAACCTATATATACATATATATATATATATATATATTTCATTACGTTAAACCTAACATGTTCTATTCTTTATGGCTGGGGAGCAGGCTAGGCGACAGGCTGGGCGGCGACGGCGGAGAACCTCATTCTTTTTAAAACTTACAAACCATTTCCATACCTTGAGTGCAACAAAGATGGAGACTATGAGCCCTACGATCTCCAGCACTATCTTGCCAACCGATCCAAAGCTGCTTGGAGCAGGTGTTTCGAACTTCGGAACAGACTCAAAATCAGACCCAATAGAGTCTTTCATTTTTTTTTAATCTTTTCCAAACTTATGATTCTTTTTTTTATAAGGCATGATTTGAAACTCACAATTTATAATGTAAGAGAAGAAGCATTGGTTTGGTTTCGTATTGTCAAAACAATTTCGTCTTAGTGAGTGGATTGTGATGCCATTGCTTTTCATACAGCATACAACTTTATTTACAAAAAAAAAGCATGCAATAACAAAAAAAAGAAAGAAAATAAGAGAGATAAACTCCGGCTGGCGACAATATATTGTTAGGATTTTTTGCCTCAATTCCTAATTAGATTTGGTTTAGGTTTTTTCTAGAGATTTTTTGATTGGTGGACAAGAATCCTAATAGGAAAGGGATTCTTGGAGTCCAAGTTTGTGTTAGTATAAATAAGTAGTTTATGTTTAGTTTTTTTGTGTGTGAGAGATTTTGAGAGATTGTTAGAGAGAGAAAGCTAAGATAGCTTTATGTTGTTGTGAGAGAATCACCCATGTTGGGTTGATTAGCTTGAGAGTTTGCGGGAGAGATTGTTATGATTGTTGATTGTAATTGATTGATTTGATAGTGCAGATTTGTGGCATAGGTCCACAAGAAAATTTTGCTTTGTTGTTTCCGTTTTAATTATTTGTTTGGTTAATTCCTGGGATATCCGAAGTTACAATAAGTGGTATCAGAGCCTGGTTGATTGAAGATAACAGACACCAGCAGTGAATCAGCTTTGAAGTTTGAGATCGAGAAGTTTAATGGAACAAACAGTTTCCAGATGTGGTAGAGTACGGTAACAGATTTGTTAGTACAACAAGGATTGGGAGATGCGCTTGAAGCTGATAAGCCGGCAGCGATGAATGACAACAAGTGGAGAGATATTCAACGAAAAGCAGTAAGTACAATTCGTTTTCTTACTACTGAAATTAAGTATGATGTGTTAGATGTGAAAACCCCAAAGGAGTTGATGGATAAGTTAGAGTCGATTTATATGTCAAAATCGATTACTAACATGTTGTGTTTAAAAAGAGAATTATTTGGATTGAAGATGAAGGTGGGAACAAGTTTAAGGGCACACCTAAACAAGTTAAATAGATTGGTTACTCAGCTGGCAAGTGTGGATGAAGTCATGAAAGAGGTTGATAAAGCAGTTTTGTTGATTAATTCTCTTACCGATAGGTATGATCCTGTGACTAGAGCTTTGATGGTTGGTAGGAAAACCCTGAGCTTGCAAGATGTGACTTATGCAATTTTTGAGTATGACAAATTGAAAGAAACTGAAAAGAAAGATGAAGAGAATGGTGCTCTCATGGTGGAGCGTGGAAGAACTTATGGAAAAGATAAGACTGATGCAAGATTAAAGGGTAGATTCAATAAAAGAGGAAGATCAAGTTCGAGGCCAATGGTAGATATGAGTAGCAAGGAGTGCTATTATTGTCATGAGATGGGGCACATAAAAGCCTACTGCAAGAAGTTAATGGAAGATTTGGGGGATTTCATGAAATCTAAAGAAAAGAATAAGGGTGGTGTTAATATTGCTGCTGCAGATAGCTATGAGGAGTATTCTGATGAAGATGTTGTTTTGATGGTGCAAGAAGAAAAGAAAGACACTAGAGATATGTGGGTATTTGATTCTGCTTGTTGTGAACATATTTGCACAAAGAAAGAATGGTTTTCGAAGCTTGAAAAGTGTGATAAGCCTGTTTACATGGCTAATAATGGTGAAGAAAAAATTGAAGGCATTGGGAGTGTGAAACTTCGTTTGCATGATGGAAGTGTCAAGATGCTTGGGAATGTGAGGTATGTTCCAAACTTTACAAGGAATTTGATTTCGCTTGGAAAGTTGGATAGCTTAGGTTATGGATATTCTTGTCGAGGTGGAGGCTTGAAGATCAGCAAAGGTTCGATGATTGTGATGAAAGGAGTGAAGAACTCGAAGAATTTGTATGAATTAATTGGAAGCACAATTAGAGGAGATGGATCGGTATCTTCACATCAAATTGAGAAGGATGTGAATTTGCCAACAAAGAAGAAAGTTACTTTTGCAGATTTGGTTAAAGGGTGGAGCAATTAAGTTTTGATGAAGGAATTTGAGTCAAGGGGGAGATTGTTAGGATTTTTTGCCTCAATTCCTAATTAGATTTGGTTTAGGTTTTTTCTAGAGATTTTTTGATTGGTGGACAAGAATCCTAATAGGAAAGGGATTCTTGGAGTCCAAGTTTGTGTTAATATAAATAAGCAGTTTCTGTTTAGTTTTTGTGTGTGAGAGATTTTGAGAGATTGTTAGAGAGAGAAAGCTAAGATAGCTTTATGTTGTTGTGAGAGAATCACTCATGTTGGGTTGATTAGATTGAGAGTTTGTGAGAGAGATTGTTATGATTGTTGATTGTAATTGATTGATTTGATAGTGCAGATTTGTGGCATAGGTCCACAAGAAAATTTTGCTTTGTTGTTTCCGCTTTAATTATTTGTTTGGTTAATTCCTGGGATATCCGAAGTTACAACATATATAAATATATATATATATATATAAATACATATATTATACTAGCTAATGCACGTGCGTTGCACGTGAGTTAACGAGTTATAAATCATATATTAAATAAATATAATAAATCACATATTAATGTGTAGAATAACATAACAAATATATAATCTTTATTCAAGTTTTTAATTGTTTTACATTCTACCTCTGCTACACTATCGCACAACGCAATGAACATTGCTAGCATCCTCGAATTTTCAATATTTAAATTCATAAATTATACAAATGATTTATGATGACAATAATATATATATACTTGAACAAAAAATATATATTTTTTTAAATTTTTTATTTTGATTATTTGTATTTTAAGTATAAACTTTGTAATAATAATTAAATTTTACCAATATCGGATTTTGTCAGTTTTGTTTTATTCTTTTCGAAACTTAATACTAATGATTTTTTTATAACGCTAATACCAATGATTTGAAACTCAATCATTTATAATGTGAGAGAAGCATCGGTTTGGTTTCGTAATTCACAAGTATTGTCAAATCTCAATTTTTGTCTTGGTGAGTGGTGATTGTACTGCCATTGCCTTTTATACAGCATTTTACTTTGAGTGCAAAGCCGTTGCAACTTTAGTCGCGGCTTATATAGGCGAATTCATGGAGGGTATTGTTTTTGAAATAGTCTAGCCTTTTTTTTAGTTTTTTTTGGCACAAAGAAAGCGAGCCTTTTTTTTTTTTTTTAGTTTAGCTTAATTAGTCCAATACAATGTATTTAAAACAAAGTGAAAGAAGAGACTGGTTTCCATAATTTTGTTTTAATGTCAATATTCTACGGAAGCTAGTGGGTTTTTTTTCTTTTAAATATTTAGGGAGATGTCGGTTTGAAAAGCAAGACGGCAATTCCTTTCTTTGATGGCGAGCTGGCTAAAAACACCAAATTTACCCCAATTACTTAGGCCCTGTTTAGTACACCGGTGAGATTGGTTCGGTGGGAGTAAAATTGGTTACTGTACGTGTTAGATTTGTTACTGTACAGATAAAATTTGTTATTGTACAGATGAGAATATTCTCGGTGGTTGCAAAACATGTGTTAATGGAGGCCAACTGATCCCGTTTGGACCGTTTGGGGCACTAACCGACCCAATCGACCCCAAACGGTCTACCAAACGGGGCCTTAGTTGCGTCACCTCCGAATTGATCAATTTTTGAAGCCCATTCCCCGATTCAACTAGCCTTCGAAGCTTCCTCTTGCTTTATGTAAATTGCATTTATACCTTAATGCAACATTTATTGTAACAAGTGCAAAAAAACTCATTTAGTATTTTTGAAGCCCATTCCCCGATTCGGCTAGCCACATATTTTGCGTATGTTTTTTTTTCTTCGGCCTAACTGATCGGTCGTCAACAATCATAAAGATAATTATCCCAACAATTACTAACTAAACTAGCTAGTTTAAGTAGGGGTCGAACCCACAGAGAGATCGGCTCTTCCTTTTCTCAAACAAAACAAATTAATAAAGAGAATTTTGAAGAAAAGTTAAGATTAAATCTAACCAACAATTAACTAAGAAATCAATCAAGAAAATTAAAGAAAAAAATTAATCAAAAAGCAGTAATTAATATGAGAAAACAATTAAATAGAAACCTCCAACATAGAATTAATCTCCCTCTTGACAACAATAACATGGATCATTGATATCTAAAGATTATGAGAACCTTGAATAGCCTGTCGGACTTAACCTAAATTACCTTAATTAGATAAGATTACCGATTAAAGTCAATCTATCCCTTTTATTCTTTCAGCAATCAATTACTTTTTTAGGGCTTAAAGACTACTTAGGAATAAAGCATGAAGAATAAGTAATTTAATAACAAGCACAATGAAAAATTTCTCGCCCATTGATTCTTTTCTCTCTTGGATGGAGGATTAATTCACATCCAATTGCTACATAAAATTAAGCTGGAGGTTTAATTCACAACTTAATCTAGCTAATGCTAACTCAATCTATCATGATAGTGTCGACCCAATCAATCAAAACAAGCAACATAGAATTCATACAGAGATCCAAGAAATACTCAAATAAATTCTCATATAAAAGCACAAAATCTCACCATGGAATAAGTCAAGAGATCAATTAAATTCTACATTGGAGAAAAGAAAAGGATTACTCACTCATAAATTGAGTGAGCATCCACAAATAAGAAGAAAAGAACTTATCTATGGATGAGGAAGAGAAGGGGGCGGCGGCTCCTAGGGTTTTTCTCCTCCAAATCTTCAACTAAACAATATATCTTATGAGAATAAAAATTACATTCAAAATCTAGACCTAAGGTGGCTATTTATAGTGGAGGAATATAGGTAGGACGGTTTAGGGCTGACTTAGACTCCAAGTTGGATTAGATGTCATCCTACAGTAGAATCCAAGTCAAAGTATGATTCTGGAATTTTTTGGATTTCTGCAGAAACTTTACAGGCAGATTCGGGCTTGAAAACGGCAGAATTGGGCTTTGGACTTCAAAAAAAAAGTTGTAGATCTCGGAGTTAGCTTTCCAACGGCTACTCATGGGCTTAAAACGGACATCTGAGCAGAAAGTTATGGCCGTTCTACCGAGACTGCGTCAATTCCTACTTCAAATAGGACTAGTTACGGGAAATTACGGGATTTGGATATTTATTTGGATATTGAGTATATAAATTGGGATTTTAACTCCAATTATAGGTTTATATGGGCTGAGTATAATCCCATATAAATTATCCAAAAATCCTTAACTTCCGGGCTTCTTCTGGGCTTGGCTTTAATCCTTTGCAAATTAAGCTTCAATCTTCAATCTTGCTTCTTGAAATGATTCTTCAATAATCTTCAAGTCTTCAAATTATCTTCAAGAAATCTTCAAATACGAACTTTGCATCTCCAAATCTATACTAAAAATCACTTTGCTAATATATGTGTAAAAAGTCATCAAAATAGCTCCAAAAATAGTGAAAATAAGCAACTTCTCAATTTCTCATCTCAATGAGACTAAAGACACAAATACTTATAAAATAGGGTAACAATGCATACAAAAGTGGCAAAAAGTATAGAAAAATAGCTATAAAAATATGCATAATTTGAGCTCGATCATATTTTCCCCCACACTTGAACTTTGCTAGTCCCTTAGCAAAATCAATGTAAGTTAATCAAAAATCAATATTTTCAAAGATCAATCTGACTTCATTCATATATCAAAGAATCAATTTAATCATGAAATCAAAATAACAAAGAATATCAATAATACTTAATCCAAGGATCAATCAATAACAAGCATTATCATTCTTAAGTAGCCATAATCAAAGTAGCTCTAATCACTTATCATCCCTTACTTCTATAACTACTTCTCTCTATAGGCTTGCATTTTCATCTTTCTCTCCATTACTCAAAAGATTACAATATCATAAATAAATCAAGGGTTCATGTGGGTTATAATATTTCAAGAGTAATTGATTTTAGAAAACTGAGGTTACTAACCTCTGAAGTGTTCATGCTTAGGGGTTACTAACACCCTTTATTAATTTTTGTGAGGCTAGTAGCACTCTAGAGGGACAATATTTCTGTTGATCCATGCCTCTTATCCTCTTCCCAAGGGTTACTAACTCCTTTTGTTAAAAGAGAAGAGTGACAACAATGGAGTTTTTTTTTTTTAAACAGAAAATATCTCTTCTCCTCTTGCATAAGATCACTTTTTTATGAAAACTATTTTAATTACCCTTTATATAGATAGTCCCCCACACTTATTCTTGACAAATCTATAACATGCTTTCTTAATTGTAACTTCAATCAAGATTCAACACAAGTTCTAGAAATAGATAATCATAAAAGCAATGAATAATAAGATCATATCACAAACTTCAATTATACCTAATTCTAAGAAATCAAAACTTCTTACTAAAAATTAATCGAAAAATAAAGTATTATTAAAAATTCTAAGCATTCATCAATCATAATCAAATCAATCATTCAATATATATGCTTGAAAAATCAAATAGATTGAAAAATCATTAAATTTTCAATTTCAAAAAATCAATTATTGTTTTATTAGATAAGTTAACAAGATAACAGAATATCTAATGTAACAAAATTAACAGAGTATATTCTGTTTTCTAAATATTATACTATTTAGCTACCCACGTTATCACTTAAAGTGGAGACGATGTAGACCGATAGAAAATCTCACACAAAATGGAGTACTTTCTTTATATATACTAGCAAAACCCGAGCCGCGCTCCGCAGCGGCTCAGTTGATGTGCATGGTATTATGATTGGGCCTGAAATGAGGAAGCGGTAGGTTTGGGCTAAACTGGCATATGGTCTCTGGGCCCAAAAAGAAAATCAGAGGACTATGTTTTTGCCACTCTGAGTTCCATTGTGAACGAAAAAAATAATAATAGTAAAGGTAAAATTAATAGGAAACTATTTTATAGATCTTGACATATGATTTGCTTACAAACTTTGGGTCTGGGCAGAGAGAAAAGTTCAATGGAAAACATGACGATAGACTAAGTCAAGAAACAGACTTGGAGAGTTAATGACTGGTATGCTCTTCCGATGGTTCGGAGTTGTAGCTTATCTTGTTTCCAGAGGAACCAAATGCCTCCAAAATAGCCAACTGCTTGAAGGGAAATAGCTCCGGTGTAAGTGATAGATTCACTGACGATTCTGTCTTCCTCTCCAGAAAGTCTGGTCTCCATGACTATGACTATGTCTGGTTGATGTTCGAAGGTCAACTCGGCAAATCTGAAGATGATTGTAGGCACCTCGGGCATTAAGAATAAGGTACTTTATTGAATGGACTCGAGCCCTGCTCTGTTGGAGGCAGAATTGTTCATAATTGAGGAATTCCAGATCTGGGAAATTGGTTTGAGTTGAATCGAGCATTATCTCAATTTTATGTTTGCTTCTGTGGCGCGAAACTGGGTCGATGGAAAACTCAACCGAGATCCAGCGCTTTGTGATGAACTCCGCATTGACAACTTTGTTTTGCTCCCTTGCCCCATCAAAGAAAATCGGTGTTAAACCTGATTCAGGGTTTCTGATTTCAATCTCTTCCTGTGTGTCGGAGCTAAAGCATAAAGAAGGTGGGAAATAGTTGGCTAGACCCCTGGAATATATCTCCTTGAGTGCAGCTGGTTCGTTGAGTATTTCAGAGGCCGCTTGGAAAGTGGGTATCTCAGCTCGATCGAGCCTTAGCCAACGGACCAGGTAAAGGACCTCTCAAATCTCAATAATAAGGGGCTGAACTCTAAAAGTTGAAAGAGCGCAGGGACTAACCCAGATAACACAATCCAAGCAAAACAAACCAAAGAAAAGGTGAGGAAAGAGATTACAACAGAAACAAATGGCAGAACACACACCGAAAAAAAAAAGAAGGAAAAGAGTCAATATTGAAAAGATTAGCTAAGAGAGAATAAACAATCAAACCAAAAATGATGAGATATGTGGAGGAAAAAGCATAAGGAACAAAAACAGGAATGAGAGACAATAAAAGGAAAAAGAAGAAGACAAACCCTTGATTGACATGATGATCCAAATAAGAAAAGACAGCAAAGAGTATAATTTCCCAAAACAATAATTCCATGGAGAAAGCAATGAGTAGCTCCTAATGGCAATAATAATAAACCAACAATAGTTTTTAATCATTGATCAAAAGATAGAGGAACATAAAGAGAAGGCATATATTCATACTGACGCAATTACATGAAAAAAATAAAGACCAAAGCCTGATAAAGACCCACTGTCCAAAAAAACAACAAATCTAATATATGAGGAATGATAACAAAACAGGCATATATACTGAGGCTGCAGACAATGGATAAAAAGAAATAATGCGAAGCAGAATAGACAGAGAACTGACCGAATGAGGACCTAAACCGAGAGAGCAAACCTGTAAGAAAAGGAATGCATAAGGAATCAAGAGAAGAAATAAAAGAGACAAAAAGGCCCAAAAAAAAAGAGAAACAGAGAATGCGAAGCTTACCAATGACGGACCATAGCCTCACAACGTGTGAGATAAGACAAAGCAAAAGACCAGAGCAGCAATGAAAAAGGATGGGTGAGAACAATAAGTAATCAAAAGACCCAACAAATTAGCAAGCAAAGACATAAATGATTTTGTTTTTCATATGAATAAAAAGCAGCTGAAGTAAGAAATTAGGGGACAAAAAAAAAACTTACGGATGAAATGTAAAGGGTGGGCGAGTTGCAGGAACCGAGTTGGGGCGGTGGAGACAGACCGAGGAGACCATAAGGAGAAATGAGAAGAATAAGGAGAGAGATGAAATGGGAGGACGCAGTTTTGGGGGATTTGGAAGGAAAACAGGAAAAAAGGAAACCGGGGGCGGTGATGACTGATGAGTAGAGAAAGGAGAGAAGCATGGGTGAGTTGACATTAACCATGACCCTATGTGATTAGACAACCTAGGATGCCTAGGAACTTGAAAGATTTGAAGAAAAATGGGAGTAAAAAAAATAGGGGAGAAATTCTGGGGAAAACATTTCTGATGAAGAAAGAAGCAAAAGCCGAAATAAGAAAGGGGAAGGGAAGTATATCGAAAAAATAAAAAGAGAAATAAGTGAGGGGGAAAAATTGAGCTGGGCAAATGGGGTGTTAAAAAGTGGGATAATAATTAAGAAAGTGACCCAACCGGCCCAGGAGAGGGTATTAGAAGGAGGGAGAGAAAGTGGGCCGTTGTTTTTTTTTTTTTTTGTTGAATATAGTTTTGAGTCCAAGTGATGTGGGGTAAGACCATCTTGTTTTGGTTAAAAAAATGGAATTGTTATCTTGTTATCCACCCATTAGTTGGGGTTATTATGATGATTAAAAAAATTTATTAAATAAAATGTATTTTATATGACAAGTGTCATGAATGAATTAGGCCACTTGTCATTAACCCATTAGTTGGGGTTATCATTATATGTGGTTTTGATACACGTAAGTATATATAAATCTAAAAACCCAGCAATAGGAATCAGAGTCTTCTTTGATTTTTAAGTGATCAGTAGCATTTATATATATGCTTCCATCTCCAACATAATAGCTTCCAAAAAGTCACACTCTAATCTGTCATAAGCTTTGCTAATATCCAATTTCAGTGCAAAATAACCCTGTTTTGTTGTTTTCTTGTGCTTCAAAGCATGTAACAACTCAAAAGCCACAAAGATATTACCAGTAATCAGCCTCCCAAGCACAAAAGCACTCTTGGATTTAGTTATTCAAATTACAAACAGGGAGAACAGATTTAAGCCTAATTATCAGTATTTTAGATATGATCTTATAAAAGACATTGCAAAGACTAATTGGCCTAAAATGGGTCATATAAGTGGGTTTTTCAACTTAGGGGATGAGCACAATATGTCTTTATTAACAGAAGAAAAATCTAGATTACCATGAAAAAAATCTAAACCAAAACTAGCAACCTCTTTACCAACAATATGTCAAAATTTTTGAAAAAAGAAAGCAGGCATTCCATCAGGGCCGGCGGATTTTGTGAGGTGCATTTGTTTTAGAGCAGTGAGAATCTCCTCGGTAAAGAACTCCGTGAGAAGATATTCATTCATCTCTGCTATGATAAATGGTGTTTAATTTTAATTTTATTGGAAATGCACAAATTGAAGGTTTTTAATTTTGGGAAGAGAGTAAAACATTTTTTTTTAATCCAGAAGAGAGTAAAACATTGAATAAAGATAACAAGTTGTTAATTCGGTATCATCTAGGTGAATAACACTAAATAGTCCAAGTGGGTCCCACTCTTTGCTAATTTTTTTCTTATTTAATTGTAATAAAAAATAGAGAAATTTCGATATTGAAATTTGATCAAATAAATAAAGTATTATGAAATTTACAATTTGATACAACAAAACGCATTTGGCTCGTAAGATTAATAGTAGTAGGTATAATAATAATATATGATATTAGTTAAATTAAATACAGTTAATCAACAATTTCATTAAAAATAAAATATTATTATAACAAATACTACTACAATCAAAAAATCCGAATACAATAGAAAAATAACTATAATTAATATACAATTTCAACAAATACAATAGATCCAGACAGAATCCGAATACAATAGAAAAATAACTAGTATAATTAATATACAACAGGATCTCCAATTTATTTCATACAATTAATATACAACAGGGTTGTATAACACTAAATAGTCCAAGTGGGTCCCACTCTTCGCTAATTTTTTTCCTTATTTAATTATAATAAATAATACAGAAATTATGCCATTGAAATTTGAACGAATAAACAAAGCATTAAGAAATTTACAATTTGACACAACAAAACGCATGTGACTCGTAAGATTAATAGTAGTAGGTATAATAATAATAATAATATATGATATTAATTAAATTAAATACAATTAATTAACAAGTTCATTAAAAAAAAGTATTATTATAACAAATACTATTACAATCGAAAAATCCGAATACAATAGAAAAATAACTATAATTAATATACAAAATACAATTTCAACAAATACAATAGATCTGGCCAAAATCCGAATAAAATAGAAAAATAACTAGTGTAATTAATATACAACAGGATCTCCAATTTATTTCATACAATAAGATGCATACCCCGCCTTTCATAGAGATAAGATGTCCAATACATCATTAAAGGACCATATAATTCAACAGTGTACTCACACCCTCTCTTAAAAAGACTCCTGTGCACTTGGATGTCAACCACGGATATCCTTCCTTCTTCTACCAAAATAAAATCTTTGTCAATTTCGAAAGGTTTTATATAGAAGGTAAAGATAAAATATTTAAGGTAGATGGAGATAGGAGAGATAAGCAAGCTAGTTACTGAACCTATTAAGGAGCATATAGTTACAATGCCTTTGTAAAACAGGATTCCTGAAAAAATGAATTTACTAAGAATGAAAAGCGAAATCAAACCGATATCAATGGCCCAGCAAACCTCCTTTCTGACTGTTCCCTTGTTAGGTTTTTGGGCCGGAGGCATGATCGGAGGAACAAAAAATGTGTGATGATGAATAATAAAAGCAGGTAGTTTGATATCCTCTGTTGATACTCAGTTTATTAATTAAATTATTTATATATCTTAAATATATATATATATATACATAACTCGTGTGTGTGTATATATATAAGATCAACAATGGGAATCAGAGCCCTAAATATTGTACCATTTGGCTACCCACGTTATCACTTAAAGTGGAGACGATGTAGACCGATAGAAAATATCACACAAAATTGAGTACTTTCTTTATATATACACGTAAGTATATATAAATCTAAAAAACCAGCAATTGGAATCAGAGTCTTCTTTGATTTTTAAGTGATCGGTAACATCTATATATATCCTTCCATCTCCAAGATAATAGCTTCCAAAAAGTCACACTCTACTCTGGCATAAGCTTTGCTCATATCCAACTTCAGTGCAAAAGAACCCTGCTTTGTTGTTTTCCTGTGCTCCAAAGAATGCAACAACTCAAAAGTCACAAGGATATTATCAATAATCAGCCTCCCAAGCACAAAAGCACTCTTGGATTTACTTATACAAATTAAAAACAGGGAGAACATATTTAAGCCTATTTACAAGTATTTTAGATATGATCTTATAAAAGACAGTGCAAAAACTAATTGGCCTAAAATGGGTCATATTAGTGGGTTTTTCAACTTAGGGGATCAACACAATATGCCTTTTATTAAAAGAAGAAAAATCTAGATTGCCATGAAAAAAATCTAAATAAAAACTAGCAACCTCACAACCAACAATATGCCAAAATTTTTGAAAAAAGAAATCAGGCATACCATCAGGAACAGGGGCTTTTGTGAGGTACATTTGTTTGAGAGCAATGAGAATCTCCTCGGTAAAGAACTCCATGAGAAGATATTCATTCATTTCTGCTATGATAAATGGAGAGAGAGTGAAACATTTTTTTAAATCCAGAAGGGAATAAAACATTGAATAAAGATAAGAAGTTGTTAGTTCGATATTATCTAGGTGAATAACACTAAATAGTCAAAGTGGGTCCCACTCATTGCTAATATTTTTCCTTATTCAATTGTAATAAATAATACAGAAATTACGCTATTGAAATTTGAACGAATAAACAAAGCATTAAGAAATTTACAATTTGACACAACAAAACGCATGTGGCTCGTAAGATTAATGGTAGTAGGTATAATAATAATAATAATAATAATAATAATATATGATATTAATTGAATTAAATACAATTAATTAACAATTTCATTAAAAAAAAGTATTATTATAACAAATACTATTACAATCGAAAAATCCGAATACAATAGAAAAATAACTATAATTAATATACAAAATACAATTTCAACAAATACAATAGATCTGGCCAAAATCCGAATAAAATAGAAAGATAACTAGTATAATTA
The DNA here is from genome assembly GCA_001974805.1 of Corchorus capsularis. Taxonomy (NCBI): domain Eukaryota; kingdom Viridiplantae; phylum Streptophyta; class Magnoliopsida; order Malvales; family Malvaceae; genus Corchorus; species Corchorus capsularis. The sequence goes on from AWWV01006247.1 coordinate 25,652, forward strand.
ATATACAACAGGATCTCCAATTTATTTCATACAATAAGATGCATACCCCGTCCTTTTAATAAGATGTCCAATAAATCATTAAAGGACCATATAATTCAACAGTGTACTCATACCCTCTCCTAAAAAGACTCCTGTGCACTTGGATGTCAACCACGGATATCCTTCCTTCATCTACCAAAATAAAATCTTTGTCAATTTCGAAAGGTTTCATATATAAGATAATGATAGAATATTTAAGGTAGATGGAGATAGGAGAGATAAGCAAGCTAGTTACTGAACCTATTAAGGAGCATATAGTTACAATGCCTTTGTAAAACAGGATTCCTGAAAAAATGAATTTACTAAGAATGAAAAGCAAAATCATACCGATATAAATGGCCCAGCAAACCTCCTTTTTGACTGTTCCCTTGTTAGGGTTTTTGGGCCGGAGGCATGATCGGAGGAACAAAAAATGTGTGATGATGAACTAAAGGCAGGTAGTCTGATATCCTCTGCGGATACTCAGTTTATTAATTACATTATTTATATGTCTTAAAATATATATATATATATAACTCGTGTGTGTATATATATAAGATCAACAATGGGAATCAGAGCCCTAAATATTGTACCATTTGGCTATCCACGTTATCACTTAAAGTGGAGACGATGTAGACCGATAGAAAATATCACACAAAATTGAGTACTTTCTTTATATATACACGTAAGTATATATAAATCTAAAAAACCAGCAATTGGAATCAGAGTCTTCTTTGATTTTTAAGTGTTCAGTAACATTTATATATATCCTTCCATCTCCAACATGATAGCTTACAAAAAGTCACACTCTACTCTGTCATAAGCTTTGCTCATATCCAACTTTAATGCAAAATAACCCTGCTTTGTTGTTTTCCTGTGCTTCAAAGAATGCAACAACTCAAAAGTCACAAGGATATTATCAGTAATCAGCCTCCCAAGCACAAAAGTACTCTTGAATTTACTTATACAAATTAAAAACAGGGAGAACATATTTAAGCCTATTTACAAGTATTTTAGATATGATCTTATAAAAGACATTGCAAAGACTAATTGGCCTAAAATGGGTCATATTAGTGGGTTTTTCAACTTAGGGGATCATCACAATTTGCCTTTTATTAACAGAAGAAAAATCTATATTACCATGAAAAAAATCTAAACAAAAACTAGCAACCTCACTACCAACAATATGCCAAAATTTTTTAAAAAAGAAAGCAGGCATACCATCAGGACCAAATCTTTAGTGAGGTGCATTTCTTTAAGAGCAGTGAGAATCTCCTCGGTAAAGAACTCCGTGAGAAGATATCCATTCATTTCTGCTATGATAAATTTTGTTTAATTTTAATTTTATTGGAAATGCATAGATTGAAAGTTTTTAATTTTGGGAAGTGAGTGTAACTTTTTTTTTAATCCAGAAGGGAGTAAAACATTGATTAAAGATAAGAAGTTGTTAATTCGGTATTATCTAGGTAAATATCACTAAATAGTCTAAGTGGGTCCCACTCTTTGCTAATTTTTTTCCTTATTTAATTATAATAAATAATACAGAAATTACGCTATTGAAATTTGAACGAATAAACAAAGTATTAAGAAATTTACAATCTAACACGACAAAACGCATGTGGCTCGTAAGATTAATAGTAGTAGGTATAATAATAATAATAATAATAATAATAATATATGATATTAATTAAATTAAATACAATTAATTAACAATTTCATTAAAAATAAAGTATTAGTATTATTATAACAAATACTATTACAATCGAAAAATCCGAATACAATAGAAAAATAATAACTATAATTAATATACAAAATACAATTTCAACAAATACAATAGATCTGGCCAAAATCGAATAAAATAGAAAAATAACTAGTATAATTAATATACAGCAGGAACTCCAATTTATTTCATATAATAAGATGCATACCCCGCCTTTCATAGAGATAAGATGTCTAATACATTATTAAAGGACCATATAATTCAACAGTGTACTCACACCCTCTCCTAAAAAGGCTCCTGTGCACTTGGATGTCAACCACAGATATCTTTTCTTCTTCTACCAAAATAAAATCTTTGTCAATTTCGAAAGGGTTCATATAGAAGGTGAAGATAGAATATTTAAGGTAGATGGAGATAGGAGAGATAAGCAAGCTATTTACTGAACCTATTAAGGAGCATATTGTTATAATGCCTTTGTAAAACAAGATTCCTAAAAAAATGAATATACTAAGAATGAAAAGCAAAATTAAACCGATATCAATGGCCCAACAAACCTCCTTTCTGACTGTTCCCTTGTTAGGGTTTTTGGGCCGAAGGCATTATCGGAGGAACAAAAAATGTGTGATGATGAATACTAAAGGCAAGTAGTCTGAAATCCTATGTTGATACTCATTTTATTAGTTACATTATTTATATATCTTAAATATATATCCTTTATATATATATAACTCATGTGTGTGTATATATATGTACGTATATATAAGATCAACAATGGGAATCAGAGTCCTCTTTGATCTTGAAAGGGTTTGTAACATTAAGTACGTAACTTTCAATGATTAAATTATCATCAGTTGTTAACATAATATTAATTCTATAATCATGTTAAATCTACATATGTATTATTTTATTATTTTATTCTATGCATGATTTATTCTAATAATTATTAAGACTCTCTTTCTGCTTTTTTAATGGTTTCAGGGTTATAGTTTTAATAGTAAGATTAGATAGTTTGTTACTTTGTTAATTTTGTTACTTTAGATATTTTTTTTTATCTTGCTAACTTGTCTAATAAAAATAATAATAGAACGATATCATGGCTCTGATACCATTCTAACCTATTTGTTTATATATAAATGTAATTTTATTGTTTTGTTAAATAAGTTAACAAGTTAACAGAATATCTAATGTAACAAAATTAACATAGTATATTCTGTTTTCTAAATATTGTACCATTTGGCTACCCACATTATCACATACAGTAGAGACGATGTAGATCGATAGAAAATCTCACACAAAATGGATTACTTTCTTTATATATACATGTAAGTATATATAAATCTAAAAAATCAGCAATTGGAATCAGAGTTTTCTTTGATTTTTAAGTGATCAGTAACATTTATTTATATCCTTCCATCTCCAACATAATAACTTCAAAAAAGTCACACTCTACTCTGTCATAAGCTTTGTTCATATCCAACTTCAGTGCAAAATAACCCTGCTTTATTGTTTTCCTGTGCTTCAGAGCATGCAACAACTCAAAAGTCACAAATAGTCTAGATGAATAAAGATAAGAAGTGCTTTTGTGCTTGGGAGTAAAACATTGAATAAAGATAAGAAGTTGTTAATTCGGTATAATCTAGATGAATAACACTAAATAGTCTAAGTGGGTCCCACTCTTTGCAAATTTTTTCTTATTTAATTGTAATAAATAATTTTATGATACTCTAAAGTTTGCAAATTTTTTCTTATTTAATTGTAATAAATAATTTTATGATACTCTAAAGTTGTAAACCAAAATGGCATAAGCAACAAAGTTCGAAGGAATAATTTGACATACTGAAAATAATATGCTTCATGCAAATGTTTTCTTAGTTAAGAGTGAATTGCTGCCTTTTTTTGACATGACAAACTTTGTTTCAGAAATTGATTACTAGAAATTGATTTTATTTTCTGAAAAAAAAAAGTGAATTAGTTTACTTGTTCAAGTTCAATCACCTCCATTAGGAAGTGTATTTACCCTCCAATGCAAAAGGAAAAAGTTATAAAAGAAATGGGCTCTCCGTTTTGGTATTAGTTTCTACTTTCAATTGAGTGTGGCCCAACTTCAATCAAATCCAACCCAAAGTCAAAAGAATCCAGACCAACAAACCAGCAATTTACCAGGTAGTAGGGCAAAGGAAAAAAAAATCTTGTTCGAACCTTATCCATCTTGTCTTGAAGCCATTGCCCTGTTTCATTTCTTAACTTCCCCTCAAAAATATCGAATATCATTTCATTGGTCTTGTCCTAAAAGTCCCATTCTGCATAAGTGTTTTTTCGCCTTGCTGAAAATGTCAGCTCCAACTCTTTCCATGGCAGCAATAGCAACAGCTGCCTCTTCTTCACTCTTAAACAACTGCAACAAACTATCACTCTGCTCTCTTCCTTCAAAACCCACTCTTAAACAGCTAAAACCTTTCAACCTCAAAACCCAATCCTTCAAATCCCTTCCTTTCTCTCTCAACCTGTCTCTCCCACCTTTGCATTGCTTTTCAGCTTCTGTTGATAGCTTCCAAGTTACTGAAGATGAACAAAGCACTGCAGAAGAATACTCAGAAACTGAAAACCCTGAAGAAGAGCCCCAACAGGAGGAAGCTGAAGAAGAAGAAGAAGAAGACAAGGTTTCAGGGTCAAGTGGTGAAGAAGGAAGGTTGTATGTTGGGAATTTGCCTTATTCAATGACTTCTTCTGAGTTATCTGAGATTTTCGGTGAGGCTGGTAGTGTTGCAGACGTTGAGGTTTGTGTTTCTCCTCTTCTTCTTGTTTCCAATTTGTTTTTCTTTTGGGTTTCATTTCTGGGTCTTTTTGGTTATAAAACTTTCTTGTTGAATTGTGTTTTGATAGATTGTTTATGATCGAGCAACGGGTAGGAGCAGGGGATTTGGCTTTGTTAAAATGGGGAGCGTTGATGAGGCTAAAGAAGCAATCAGGCTATTTGATGGATCTGTAAGTTTAATTATAAGGTTTCTTGATTCTATATGCAGATTACAAAGTCATTAAATCCTTACATTTTGTTGAATGCATACTCTATTTGCCAATGGAAAATGTTAAAAGTATGGACAAGAAAACCAGAAAGGCCTTTCATAATCCTCTTACCACTTTTAATTTCCAGTTATTACTTTTTCTTGCTTGATGAAATTTGCAATGCCGATTTGTGCATAATTGTCAGATAGATCACAGATTCAAGTTTATGAGGTACTAGGATTCATATGGCTTGCCTGCCTATCCCAATAACTGGTTGGTAGATAATGTATTCTATGCTGCTTTATTAAGGCTCGTAGAGCTCTCTTCTTTTCTATCAGAGATGATATGTATCGGTAATAAGGCTGTAGAGCTTATGTCAATTCTATTAAAATCTCTGTATTCTTCAACCTGCCCCAAGTTTTTGGGTCGAATTTTGGTGTGACAGGAGTTTTGAGTGGTGGATCTAAGTGCAATGATATTTAAAAGAAAGTTTATAGTTTGTGTTCTTTACTTGATTCAGCAGTGGGACTACTCCTTTTCTAACCTTAATTTAATTACAAAGCTTATGCATTGGCAAAACCTAGTATAGCAATAGCTAGGTTTATGGTTTTTATGTATTTGTTTCTTAGTGCACCATTTATATGGATTATGCCATTTTGAATTGCTGGTAAAGCTGATTTTAATGTTTCTATTCCTAATTGCTGACAGCAAATTGGAGGACGAACTGTGAGGGTGAACTTCCCGGAGGTGCCAAGAGGCGGTGAGAGGGAAGTAATGGGACCAAGAATACAGAGAGGTTACAAAGGCTTTTTAGACAGCCCTTACAAGATTTATGCAGGAAACCTTAGTTGGGGTGTTACCTCTCTAAGTCTCAGAGATGCTTTTGCTAGCCAACCGGGCCTGTTGAGTGCTAAAGTTATCTATGAGAGAGATACAGGAAGATCTCGAGGTTTTGGCTTCATCTCTTTTGAGTCTGCTGAGACACTTGAGGCTGCTCTATATGCCATGAATGGAGCGGTAAGAATTAGTTAATAAGTACTTAATTCAGGTTGAAGTTTGTTTACCTTTACTAAACCCTACTTATCATGTTTGTAGGAGTTGGATGGTCGAACTTTACGATTAAATAAGGCTACAGATAGAGCTTCCCGTACTCCTTCACCTGAAACCGAAAGAAGCACAGAAGATAGCCTTGAAAGCTCTGAATTGCTTTCCAGCATCACTGCCTGAGAGACTGGTTGAAGATAATAGGTGGTTAAATATATAGTTGAAGAGGATCAATATAGTTGTGCGGAAATATCGTATTTTACTTCCAAATTATGATTCCACAATGGTCATTCATTTTACTCTGTTCCAGAACAGTTTACAAGGGTTATATGTAAATCATAGATCAAAGGGAGATGATTCTCTCTACTTTTGATTCTTACAGTATATATAATTCTAAACTGCATGAGTTAATACATATTATGGCACTTTCAAAATGCAAAATTTCCTGTAGATTCCATTGTTGTTTGCTTGATTAGTTTATGATCTGGATTTAGTTCCCATTTCACTTTGATATTACTTGTTAATCGGAACATGTTAAATAGCATGGCGGCATTAAATACCTTAGCAAGTTATGAACTTGGGATCTTGATGTATAACTATGCTACATCTTACACCATGATTAACATATTCTTGCCTTCTTTTTAATTTCATTATTTGTAGTCTATAGTTAACCAATTCTGCTACCTTGAAGCCTCAAATCTGGCTTTTTCGATAAATTTAGCAGAGATCCGAGGTCAATCCTAAAATTGGCTATAAACAGTGTAGACAAACAAGCTCTGATTTCTGTTAAATCGTAGCATGCAAAGGTAGACAAACAAGTTCTGATTTCTGTTAAATCGTAGCATGCAAAGGTAGAATATGACATGATAAAAGGTACTATATATTAAAAAAGGTATGACATGAAAAAAGGTACTATATATTAAAACTGAGAAGATGATGACCATTAACCATTCCCAAACTTAAGTTTTACATAATCACATAAAACTGAAAATAAAGTACAAGTATGATGGTGATTTTAAAGGATTCCATTTCAATGCCTAAAACTCATTTTCATTTGAAGAAAGAAAAAATTCACTCTTGGCATCCTCGATGAGAAGTAGGAACAAATGATTATAGCAAAAAAGAGTGTCATTCACTTTCATTCCGACCAGCAAGAAGAGCATCTGCTGCAGCATCCAAGTCATGAGGGAAGAAAACCCTGCATAACATAATAGTCTTCTGAAGCAAACAAATAAATCTCTACATAACAAAAACATTTCCAAACTTTTATCAACCATGAAGAATTTTTTTTTTTTGACATCACAAAATAATCCTTAGATAATCACTACTTAATCAAGTGCCCCAAATCACCCATTATTAAATGTGAAAATTCATAAAATTCCAAAATGAATTACCTGCACGTATTCTGGTACAATGTCGCACCTAGCTGATTTATGTCACTTATTCCTTTACAGCCAGCTACCACCTCAAGAACTTGCCTGGAGCAAATATGTTGAACAGAATTAACATCTCCATCAACAAAAGTGACCAAATGAACCCTCAATAGGTTCATTGCTATATATAGTGGGAAATATGTCATTATATTCTTTGATGTTCACTATTTTGCACCAATTTCTCATTGTAGGATGATATGGATAGTATCTTCCACTGTACCATGAACGGCAATTTCTATTATAAAAGCATGCTCTCAATCATTGTCTCCTTTTTGTAATAAGGGACACAAGAGAATCAAAAGTTAAAAGCATAGGAAAAGCAGTTTAACTCACCGCACTAAACAAGGTTCATTACGCCCTTTAACAAGACTTTCTTGATCATACTTCTCTTTCTTCTTAGAAGGCCAAACGGATTTGACAAATTTTATCCCAGCATGAGTACTCCTGATTTCGCAATATGGAGAATCAGTCTCAATCATCATTCGTTCAACAGGTATGTCTCTCACAACTTCAAGATTTTCAGCCATTCTCAGAGAGCAACCATTTACACCTGTAATAGTACCAAAGCTAGAAGATTCATCAGGATCACCAGTAACCTTAGTATATCCATAATAATCTATAGCTCCAAATAAGTACATTTTTCCAACAACTTTGTTTGAATGAGTGAAAAACATGAGTGTTGTGCCTAAGGTTGAAATTTTCACCTATGTACATGTTAGAGAATGAGAGGAGCTTATCACGGTCCTCAGCACTATCGGTAAATGAATGAGTAACCCCACCAGTGAACCTATCAAATTGTAAAACAAAAGAGAACAACAGACTTCAGAATTCAGACATCCACCAGCAAAGCAATTAATATATACCTAAAATCCAATTCATTAAGAGCAAAGAATATTCACAGCTTGGCAGAGACAAAAATGGAAAAGATTGCCAAGGGGTAATACATTAATATTGACTAAAAGACCTGACAAACTTCACTTGTGTAGGATGGATCCAGAAATCTCACTTGTTAATGTTTCGTTCCACAATTTCACAGAAATCTCCAGCAGCGGCACGCATATGCAGAAACATGGGCAGCTTTGTGGCATAAGCTAATTCAAATTGCTTCTCAAAATACCTAGTTTTAGCATGGACAATTAACAAATATCTAATCATTAGAGCAGAAGAAAAGAAGCAATAGATACAGGAAACGAGGGAACACAACTCCAACAACTTGTCATCGAACCACTTACTTTTTCTGAACTTCTGCTGGGCAAAAGTGAAGCCTATCATAATCCAATCCACATTCACCAACCGCCACCACCTAGATTAAGAACAAACTCATAGTATTTATAACTATATAGTAAAGAACAAGATAAACAATGCTGATCAAAGATTAATTATGCATGGGGGAATTGGTACTTCAATCTTAATTACTAAATATATCTGGATCTTTACAAATTGATAAGAAGAAGTAACACTTTTTATTCGTGCAATTGACAATTTATGTTCATTATTGTAAAAATGCATCTCCGTGAACAAAATGGATATGTATATGCATAGAGAACTGTTAAATGTAAAAATTATCATGCATTAATTATTGGGGAAAAAAGAAAGAGAGAGAGAGAGAGAGAGGAACTCCAGTTTTCACTTCTCTAACCAACACAGATTGGGCAAAAAGCAACTAAAAATAGAAGTCAAACATCTAAATGCATTAATTTCTGCTAATATGCATCATCTGGTTCTGACATTTGCAGGCTAGAAATGGGAAAGCACACAATTTAAACGTGACAATAAATTAAAATAACGACTAATATAGTCAAACCCACCTTCCCTTTCTGAATTCCCTCTTTAGCCAAGGCCAAAAGAGCTTGAAAATGTTTTTCAGGATCCCCACTCTCTTCAAACTCCTAAACAAAGATCAAAGAAGCCAGATTTGCGAACATCTCCTCCAAAACCACACAGTTTAACATGTATTCAAAATACCAAAAAAAAGACCAATGAAAACATTTTTGGGAATAATACTAACCTTGCATCTAGTTGGGTGCACGCCAACTGTGCAGAAAAGCCTCCCTGCGGTGAAAAAACAAATTTTAGAGTTCAAACTGACAACTAAGACACCCATTCTAAAGCAAAAGATATGCCAATGCTGATGAGGCAATAATTAAAGCATGATGAATAGACCATCAGTTTCTGCAATAGCAAGAGCTTCCTTTGACTCCTCAAGGGAACCACCAGTAACCTGTTATTACAAATCAATTAGTATCAATCATGCATTTACAACAAAATCAAAACTAAAACTCTGCGTTTTTATCATGTGGATTATCAATTACTATCTAAAGCTTCCAGAGCAAAGGGATTCATCTGAAGTTTGAGGAGACAAAAGTGAAGCTTCCATTTCACTTATTTGATACCAAAATGAAAAAGGTTGAACTTGATCTCAATCTACTCAAGCCCACTACTTCACTAAAGAAACTAAAGCTTCCTTTGAAACTAAACTACTACAATATGTTCACAAATAAACAAAGTAAAATGCGAGGAGAATATGAGAAATGGTCAACTGGGCTTTTAACTCACAATGATCCTATCGACACCGGCGTTCCAAGCTCGACTTAAAACAGTGGCAATATCAGAAACATGACATTGCTTGCCATTATAAATCCCTTTGAACATGCCATCTGAGTCAAAAATAAAGTAATTACCAAATTCGAGGAAAAGAAACCCAGATTGAGAAAGAATCAAAAAGAACGATTGATGAAGAGAAGATTGGAATAGACATTATTTGTTTGATGAAATGCGTGAAAGAGTTACCTGTGAAGTTGACTGCGATATCTGTCTTTGGGAGAGGCAGCAAAATTGAAAAAATTAGAGATGGTTTTAAGGGAATTTATTGAAGAAGAACAATTGAATTATTAAGTTGGAAAGAATCAGAGAATTGAACTTGCCTATCATCCGAATTGGCGCCATGGTAGAGAGAGCAATTTACTTTCTGGATTCTTAACTACCCAACGGTAAAGTAGACTGTCGTTAGTCGTCTATAGTTTGTGTTATTTAGAAGGAAAATGAGATTCGTGCCAAGGCTTAGCCCAAACATTGAAAATTTTAAAAAGCCCAAAATCTGAAGCCCAAAAATGGAAAATGAAAAACATTGAAAATTTTAAAAAGCCCAAAATCTGAAGCCCAAAAAAGGAAAATGAAAAATAGAATGTTGAGAGTGGGATTTGAACCCACGCCCTTTCGGACCAGAACCTTAATCTGGCGCCTTAGACCAACTCGGCCATCTCAACTTGATGTTTTTTCTATTTTCATTTTTTTATATATCCAGTTCGTTTTGCTTCTTCTCTAATGATTACGTAACTCATTGATTGACACTGATATTTGACATGCTTATCTGTATAAATTATAGATTTTTCTTTTCATCTTAACAAGTCAAATTATCATAAAAACATGACATGATATTTTACAGATTTCATTACATTTTCTTTGTCAGTTCTTAGTCTTCTATGGATATTATGTTGAGTGTTGACTATATATAAAAATTAAACTTTGGAACACTCATGCCAATAACATTTATTTTGGTATTCTAGTCCTCCTCTTGCCAGCAGGCAGCAGCAAAAGAAAATAAAAACAGGCATGCCAATTGGCAATTGCTGCTGGCATTCACCTACACTTGGAAGATATTAAATGCTAGTATATATAATGTCTCTAACCCTACGTCAAAGTTAATTTGGTGTTGCTATTTATTACATGCTATATATTATATAGGCCTTCTAAGACCGAGAGTAATCCTTCATGCATAAAGAAATGTGAAAGGTTAAAATCCTCCGAACAAATATGCTTTGAATGGATGTGTTAATTCTTATTCTGATCAGGGTAGAAATTCGCTTACCATCTTGACCAACACTTGTTGCCCTATTAGGTGCTTTATTTGGCCGATAGTTTTCCCTAAGTTATTATAGTACATACATATATAAATCAAGAGTATTTTCAAGCAAATATGGCTAAGTATATACATCCAAAAAACAACTAGAATATACAACAATGAATTATATTTATATATATATAAATTCTAATAGGCAGTCTCATTTCCCTTTCTAATTAAGCAACTTTTCAATCGCCAAATGTAGTTCTTGGAAGCCATCTTTCTTGACGGGCTACCAAGTCTACGACTATCAAGAAAACCAGTAACCAGAAAGAGACAAAGAGTTGTCAAAGGAAATAAATAAATGGCAAAAGGTCAAACACTTTCTTCTAAAAGTGGTTACACTCTGGTAGGAACATGATTTTATTTAAAAAACAAAAATATTCATACATGATTAATCACCCATCAAAAGGTTTATTATAATCACCCATTAATTTCCTTGGATGCTGTAGCCATAAGCAGGCAGCCATGGCTGCTAAAATTTCACTTCAAAAAGGTTAAATAAATTGACAGGGAATTAACAAAGGAGAAAAATCACAAGTTTTACAGTTTCCTGTCCCAAATTGCAGGACCCAACAATAGTATAATAAATAAGTTAGATCGAATTGATAATCATGTGCCAACCAGTCCCTTTCTTTCTGTCTGCATTTATTTATAGTATTTAATTCTTTTCTTTTCTTTTCTTTTCTTTTTTTCTATTAACAATTGCCAAGTGGTTAGTGGAAAGTCATCATTGTTGAATTTTGATACCAAATACTAATAGGCAAATCCAGGTAAAGCCAAAAGTATATACTCAAGAATCATGTGAGCAAGAATGTAGACTACCGAAGGACTCTATTTTATTTATTTATAAACTACAATAGAATGATCATAAGATGGTAAAAATATCTATAGGAAACATAATGATGACCAAAAAAAACAGGAAAGAACCAAAAATATTTAGTTACAGGAAAGAATCAGTAATCAAAATGGTGTCTCTCTAAGAAAATCTATCTGAAACCTGAACAGGACATGATGGAGTTCATTTCTGCATTTCAACCACTACTACCGTCTGCTGCTTTCCTCATGAAATTATAAAAATTGCAGTGGAAAGCTTCAATCTATTCAACCAATTGTGTCAGCTCACATCAAACTACTTTCAGCTCCCAGATATAGATTCATTAAACCAATCCAAAACATATAAAGGAAAATGCAAAATATCATCTCTCAAACAAGAATGCTGCATAGCTAACTCTGATGCCTAATCACAGCAGCCTACGCGCGGTAGGAGCTGGTGGTGGGGGTGATGGTGTTGTTGTTGCTGGAGCTGGAGTGTTGCTACCGCCACCACCACGACCTCCACCATTGTTTTCCCATGGTCTTACAGTGGCTAAGACTATAACTAAGACGATCGCCAGCAAAACCATGATAGCATAACAAGTCCATTTTCGGGTATTTTTCTGGTAAGTCCTAGCTGTTTGCAACCGCTCAGTTCCACCTCTGACAAAGGAGTTAGCTCTGTTTACTTGGCTCTCAATATCATCCAATTGTTCACCTTGATGTTCAACCAACACTGCCATGTCCAAGAAAACTTGGTGCAATTCCTTTAGATTCTTCTCCAAGTCCCTAACAGCATCATGCCTTTCTTGAATCTCATTGATTGTGTCCAAAATTCTTCCCCTGCCTTGTTCTTGAATGGCCTTTTGCAAAAAGGTCTCACTCTCTCCTGCAACATATTAACAAGCTCCCAAATTTAGTGAATGATTTTTTTACATATATCTTACATCTTTGTTCTAAATGTTTTCATATTTATCTTGCATAAGAAATGAATGCAGCTGAAACACACTAAAACTCTTATCACTGGAACAAGTAATTAAAGCATTTTACCCCAAAACTCACTATTCAGCAATGCTTTAGGATCAAAAGTTAAACATTGAGTGTTTCAAATTGCTAATTAAACTAAAATGAAGAATTTGAATTATGTTTACATGATTTCAAGACTACATTTTTTTTTTCTAAACTACCCCTTAGAGTTTCTAATCACTTCCCCTTATTTTGATCATCAAAATCCCCTAAAGACTAGAAAACTTCTCAATTAACCAAGTTACCAAACCAAATAACTTTCAAGAAAATTCCTAGCAGTCAAAAATTGAAATTTACTGTCTGAATCTCAGGTTAGAATCTTGAATGAACTTTTGAAGTGGAAAAAATAACAAAAAGTTTGCAACTTTAATAAAGCTACAGAATTGAATATGGGGCTTTCATATATGTACCAAATTTTTTTCCAAAATGAATAACAAAAGAAGAAAGAAAGGTAAAACTGACCTGTTGAAATCAAAAGATCAATAGTCTTCTCATCTGGGTTTTCTCCGGTAACCGTAAAATACCTTCTCTGAACAGTTTCTCTATACTCCGACGAGATCTTTTCCCTCAACACATTAAAACTCTCCATAGAATCCTTCAACTTTTTTCTCAACCCATTCACGACCGACGTCCTCGTCCGGTCCGAGGAGGAGCCCGGTCCACACCCAGGCAAACTCCTATTGGCCGCGTTGGACCGGTCAAGCGCCTCAAGCTTAACCTTAATAAGCTTGGCCTTTTTCAAAGCCGTGGCAACGTCAGAATCCATCTTTGCTCTCAATTCTTTCACGGTTTTGGCGTTGTGTAAAGTCTTGCTCTGCTCGTGAGACGACGAGAGGTTTTCGTTGAGCCTTTCGAGTTCCTTGAGCTCGTCTTTGATAGACTCGACATCTTCGAAGAACTTGTCGAGGTTGACACCGCCGGAGGCGGCGGAGGGTTGAGTCATCTCGACCACGTGGTGATCAGGAGAAGCTTGTTCGCTCCGGAAGCGAGAGAAAGAGCCTGAAAATAGATCGTTCATTTTGGAATTTCCTTTAAAAATCCAACAAAAGTAAACCAAACAAAGCTTTCAAGAGCTTTAACAATGGTGGTTGGATCAGAAGAAGGAAAAGGTATTAATAAGGGGGAAGGTGTTTGATGAAATGTTTAAGTCATCCACATAAAAAAAAATTCTTGATCAGACAAAAAAAAAAAACAAGAAAGAAACGATTTTTAAGAGGATTTGAGAAATGGGTATTGGAGAAACAAGGAAGAAGTGTGGAGAAATGGAAGAAAAGAGAGGTTTTAGAGGGTGTTGTTTGGTTGGAAGGAAAGGGAAGGAAAGGAGGAGGAAGGCAGGGAAGGTGAGATTTTTGGTCAAGAAGGTCTCAAGTTTCAACTAAGGGGGATTTGGAGAAGTCAAATGGGGAAGGAGAACATGAAATAGACATGCAAATTTTTTTTATTTATATACATAATTGTATTTGTTTAACTATATTTTCAATAGGAAAGAAGGAATGAAAAGGAAAAATGGGAAACATCTTGGAAGGTGGAAGGAGGGAAGAAAAGGTCATTAATGAAAGAACCGAGTAACTTGTTTTCTGGTTTAAGTAAATTGGAATGTTCTTCCTATCAATTTAAAAACGCGTTAAAGGGAAGATTTTGGATAATTAGATTGATTAGTAGTAGTAGAAAGTAGAAACCTTTCCTTTTATATCTCACTATTTTGATTTGATCTTTCTTGTTTTTGGTTTTGGAATGACTTGGTGTTGATCGTTGGTGGGAAAAAAAAAAAAGGGTCTGTTTTGTTTGTTTTGTAAAAGTAGTTTGAAGTTAAACAAGTATAATTAGAAGAGAAGAGAAGAAAAGAGAAGACTTGGTCGTACTGATTTGGGGTTATTTGTCTCTAGATTTAAGCTGTTGTTACCCTTCAATTTAGCTTTGGTGAATACGAACTTTCCATTGATAAATACAATACGAAAACTTTCTATTTCTGAACTTTTTGATTTGAAGAAGAAAATTGTAGTAATTTTTATTGTCTATTTTTGTGGTAAATTGCATTGCATTACCGTAATATGGTTAAGAGTTAAGAGACATCAAACACTTGGCCTAACTTCAGAAGCAAGTAAACATTGTTGCTATCCGTTTACTATTATGAAACCACTTACTAATAATCAAGAAATCCGCAAGATTTTGTTTATTTTGTTTTTTGTAAGTAGATTTATTGAGATTCTATGTATATATAACAAGATTATTCATTCTTATCTTATATGAATATATATAGTCACATATAAATTTTACTAGAAACTATAGGTTTTATACAAGCCTCTAGTAATTGATAATATTAGAATTATATTACTAATCAGAAATTGAGGCGTATTAAAATCTATAAGAGACATCTCTACATTATAAAACTAGAAATCGAAACCCTATTTAAAAAGCATCAAGATCATTCCACTCGACCCATATCAAACTTTAATTTCTTTTTTCTTCTTGTTTCTAGTCTAGTAGAGGTAAATCAAGTTGAAATGGGTTCATTACAATTATCATAATTGTTTATCAAACATGATTCAAAGACATTTTTATTTTGGAGCCTTGTACATAAGAGAGTGATAAAAAAACGTTAAATCATAAATGTGATTGCAGAGGGTAGATAGATAGAGATTGCCTGATTGAAGCTTTTCCTCCCTCAACACTCCTTAACGTGCAGAGACAATTAGACAACAAATTAACTATATGATTTCATGTATGAGACAATCATCATGAAAGTACTTTCTTTAACATGTCAATGTTAATTTATATGCTGCAAATGCTGCATTCAATTGGTTTTAGGTAATTTGAAATTTGTACTCCAAATTTCTTTGTTTATTCTACTATCCTATGCAATAAGTTGGAGTTGGTCCATAGTCTTGAAATGAGAGTAAAGTTGAGCCTTTTTTGATTATGATTGAGTTGCCTTAATGGAAAATTAATGATGCTAAGCTAAAATGAGCTAAGTCTCGTGGGTATTAGGTATGCAACCAAGGGAAAACTTTTCTTCTTTTCTGACCCTTTCTCTTAAATTCGGTTTTTGGCTGCTCTCACTTGGAACATAGGGATGAGTGAAGGATAATGTCATAAACTAAACTAGTAATTAAAACTACAATAATAATAATTATCAATAGTTTAACTGTTTAAGGACATGATTTCTCGAGATTAGCATATTTCAAGCTATGAATTTGTTTCGGGGAAACTAATCCAAAAATGGCAACTATATTGGTCTTGTTTGGCTGCTACCATTGACCTTGGACCATGGTCATTATATTAACTAGTGGGTCCAAATGAAGACAAAAAAAAATTCTTGAAGCCTAACCATGACATCAAACAAAAGCATCACCTAAAAGGCTAGTGGAATTCTCGACGGTTAATATAACATTAACAGCACATTTTGCTGATATCTACCTCATGGGTGACAATTGTTATATGATGATATCTTTGCAATTCAGGAGGCATTACTCTGACAAGGAAAAGCATTACTGAAATATAAATCTTCAGCTAAAGCACATTGGGTATATTTAATGGAACATCAAAATGCTCATCACTACAATGTTGGCATATATAAGTATAGTCAAGTAAGTTTCCGCAAGGTTCATTTTCTTATACTATGTTCAGTCTCATTAATCTTCTGGAAAACCAAGAAACCTATTTATGAGTTTGGCCACTGGTGTGGCATCTCCTGGAGAGTATGGAAGAAGAGACCCCAAATCCATACCAGCAATAGTTTGGTGAAGAGTCTGAGGACGAGCACAATATAAATGTTTTCTCTCCGCCAGTTCTTCCGCTAGCTCACTCTGATGGTTATCCATCAAATCTTCATTGACTACCACGATAAGAGGTTTTCCGAGTTTCAAGGTCTCAAATATGCTCCCAGAACCTGCATAACAGTTGGATCGGTTACTCGTAACATTTTTTTCAGGAATTGATTGAATTATTATATATGACTACTCAATGACAACCACAATATGGGAATCAAGACTAGTGAAACAGATCTTTATGTTGCAAATGACTTCAAAGAGTTGTCCCATGTCAATAATGTCTTTCATCTTCGGATCAAAGCAGAGAGAAAACAGGTTAAATCGTAGGGCATTTACAGATTCACTTGAACTCTTTCAACTTCAAGGAGTTAGGCTCTTTTTGGATCCTTATAAATATGTTTACCAACTAAATCAACCATACGTGGTGATTAGCCAATGGAAATATAACATGAGGATGTGAAGCAAGGAGGTGAGTTGAACTCCTCTTCTGCAAAGACATTACCAGTCAAATATTCTCCAAAAGCAATTCAACCCAGTCCTTTCTGCTGTGGGTTCTATAAAAGTATTGAAGAAGATAGGTCTCTTAACTTTGTAATGAATGCCAATGTGCTTAAGTCTTGCCTGATACTGCCTCTTGATATAGCATTCCTTCAGATGAGCTATATGCAGGGCTGATGTATTGGTTATTGATAATTCAATAGCCTTCTCATTCCTATCGAACTCAGTCATGTCTTAGTTCCATATATTTCTTTATTTTCTAATTTATCATTAGTAATTTTCTCACTTAATTAACCATTGCTTTATTCTTAGGTGCCATGCCCATAGTCTTGTTTCTTTCTGTTTCTTTTATCTTATTCACTTGCCTATGCATTTTAATTAGGCTTCCCCTGTTCATATGGTTTCACACTGCTTGCTTTAGATGCCACAATGAAGAGTTCCTTTAGCTTAAGTTAATTCGATTTAAGAATCTAGGAAATGTTACTGTGCTTGGAGGATGGCTTGTTATCCAGCAGCCTACCATTCATGTCATGAGAGAGAGAAGCAGAGGTTTTATTAAGCAAATACTAAAAGGACTACAAATATCTAGATTGAGAAATAGAGAAAGAAAGACATAATTGCCTACTGCAGGTGTTGTCCTAATGGTAACGATGAAGAAGAGTTGTTTTGTCTCATTCCATCAAATATAATAGTAGTGCAATACTATCTCCAAATAGTCAAAAATTTCCATTTACTCATCCAAGTGTTGTTTGTTTCATGTTGGCTTTAGTCATCTTCTAGTTCTTAAAAATCTCTATAATCAAATTTTATGCGATGTTTAAATACTCATATTTGCAGGGTGAATGCTGGTTTGATCTGAGGATACCTGACAAAACTTCCTCAAAAGAATTTTCAGAATGCAAGGGTTCTTAGATTCTTGAGAAGCGACTCAGAACTCTAGAAGAAAATGCCTTTAGTTTTGCCAGAAGTTGTGTTTGCAAGAACAATGAATTGGTGTTTAATCAGCAGCCAGATTATGAATTTTTTATTTCCAGGAAATGCTGAGGTTACTCTAGGAGAAACAGGGTAAGATATGTCTAACTAGTAGGCTCTATATGATAACCTTTTCTATGTTGTAGGAAACAGAAGTCATGTTCAATGAATCGCCTTCAGTTTTTTCAGTTTTAGATTCAACTGAATTTGTTCACTTGGATGGAACTTCTTAATTTCCTTGTGTGCTTTATCACCAATTTAATAAAATCGACTTTGTAATCATCTCTCTGCTACTGAAATTATTGCTTTGCTTGATATCGAATTATGACAAGGTGCTACTCTGCTCTTTAATTTGTAATGATACCACTATATAGTAGTAGGAAGCTTTTTCTTGGTAGCAATTATCCTCTTGCAATCCTATGAGATGTATTACAACTAGAAAGATTATAAAGAAAGAGCTTTGTCTATATTTAGTGAAAATTTTCACCACTTACAAGGTCTTGCTAGGAAAGGGTGGAACAAAAAATGATAGAGACAACTTAAATGCAGCAATACAGGAAGAACATTCACGTCGAGTGAAACTGAAGACAACCAATTTTCACCTTCCCTAGGTTTACACATTATTTTGTAAACGAGTCACAATATGGATAGTGTATAGTTATGAAGCTTAGCAGGTAGCAGATAGCCATAAAAAGTCACAGAACCTCGAACCATGGGGCATGAGGTATAAGACTACAGCGCTAACTTATGAAGGGAACATTATGCTTGTAGAAATCTTGGAATTGGGGGCTGGCTCACCTCCAAAACCCCTTCCAGGATCTGTACTACCTGACTCATTGTTGGCCTCTGAATTTCGTCATCCTGGATACACCAACAAGCCACTGTACAAATTCGAGAAAGCTCTTCTACATTCACATTTCCATTCAGCCTGCTGTCTAGGAGGCTGAGAACATCACCGCCTTCAGTACTTACTTGTATAGCAACTGTAGCTGGAAAGAATGCAGTACCTTCATCCTCCGAGTGCTGAACTTGAAAATTTCTTCTCCCTGATACAATTTCCAAAAGCATCATTCCGTAGCTGTAGACATCAGCTTTGGGTGTTATGGCCTGTCCTGAAATCCACTCCGGTGCAAGATAACCCATTGTGCCTCTCAGAGTGGTCAAAACCCGACTAAACTCCCTTCCGACAAGCTTTGCTAGACGGAAATCTGCCACTTTTGGACAAAAGTCAGCATCTAAAAGAATGTTTTCAGGCTTAATGTCACAGTGGATGATAGTGTCTCTACACTTGTCATGGAGATAAGCCAGGCCTCTTGCTGCACCAAGAGCAATTTGGTATCTTGTTTTCCAGTCTAGTACCTGTGAATCTTTTGCATGAAAAAGATGCTTGTCCAAAGACCCATTTGGCAGGTAATCATATGCCAACAACTTTCTTGAACCTTCAGAGCAGAATCCACGAAGGCGAATCAGATTAACATGATCGATCACCCCAACTATACTAACTTCTGTACGAAATTGTTTCTCTCCTTGATTGATGCCCTCAAGCTTCTTCACAGCTATAAGACTTCCATCTGGAAAAGTCCCTTTGAAAACAGAACCAAAGCCTCCTTTTCCCAATTTTTCCGTTTCCGAGAAATTATTGGTAGCTTTTTGTAAATCTTTGTACCCAAAAGCCATGAGTGAATTTTCTGTTGGATTTGTTGAAATGATTGTTGTCCTCCACCTTCTCTTGATTATGAACATCGTAAGGCCTAGAAGGACTAGCCCTGATGAAACTGCAACAGCCACAATGATCAATTTCTTCTTATTTGTGGGACTAGAAAACTCAGAATATGCAAGCCTTATATGCAGAGTTTTCACTTCATCATCATCTTCTCCAAGTTGTTGCAGATTAAAGAGGTCTCCAGTCCAAATCAAGCAACCATTGTTGTTATCATAGGCATAAGCAGAGCAGGAGCAATTCTTGAGACAGATCAATTTGCATCCCATGATGTTATTAGCAGTTGCATGTTGTGGATTTGTGGGGAACCCTATCCTGGGGTTTTCTACAAATTGGTCTTCCCTTCCATTACCAACAGCATTCTCGCACTCCAATTTGGACTTCCTCGCACACCCGCCAGGATAAACTTGCTGATTCCAATCCTCCTGTGATGTTGGCTCAAAGCCTGTCAAACAATTACAGAACTGTATAGATTTATCATTGCAGATGCCAAATGCTCCACAGAAAGCATATACCTCGCACTGTTTTCTCGCTTGTGCATAATGCAAACTCCACTCCTTGCTATCATCCAACCATGTCGAAACCTTGATCTGTCCCGAAACATCCATAATATTTTGAGTTATGGTGGAAGAATTATAAAAGGAATAAATGAAATAACTCTCATTTTCGTTTGAAAAATAGCTGAAACTCAAGTTATACGAAGAAAGCATCGTCATTTCAGGAACTAAGCTGAAACTTTCTCTCTGTTCATCCCAAGATCCACTTTTCCAATACTGTATTGACCTATTCCATACAATGATAATTTGATTGGTTTCACTTGGATCTAACTCAAGTGAGAAGAGACCTGGGGCAGGATCGTCAAGACTTTTCCATGAAGTAAAACGTTGGCTTTGATTGGTTCGTTTGTTGAAGCTCAACTTACTACCTGGAATCCAATTATGAGCTGGATGATCAAAACTTTGCCACAAATACAATAATATTGTCGATGAATTTGGCCCGTCTCTCAAAACAAGATTCCCATCATCTAACAAAACTGCAACTACAGAAGTTGAGTTGGTAGAGCTTATATTTGTGGACCAAATTGGTACTTGGGACTCATTGAACAATACTAAGTTACCATCAGAAATCTTCAAAACTGAAGAATATATATCTCGGATTGGTTTCTCCCTGTTTGCAACCCAAATGGTGGTGAGTTGGGACACCCTTTTGTACCATATGGCTATATAGTAATTGGAGGAATTTCTTGGTGTGAAGAAACCAAGTTGAAAGACTCCTGCTGCTGAGACAATGGTTTGATTACCGGAAAGAGATTGGTTAACAGAGATGGTGTCACCTCCAAAGGAGACATAGGATTCGAGAGATAAGCACAGAAAGATTACTGGCATCAAACACAGAATCTTGTTGGTGTCCATGGCTGCAACTGCAAGGGAATCAAGTTCAAGCTTTACTTTTTATCTGTGGTTTAGTAATTTTTTTTTTAATTCTTGTTAGTAATTAACTTTCATCCTTCTACACATTTTTATTTTCTTCACGCGTATAAGAAAAATTAGTAATCAAGAATACAGCTCAAAGTCAGTGAGAATGACCCTAAGATGGAGCAGTGGCCTCATTACGATGAGAAAATTTAGGTGATTGAATTAAATTTGATCATATAAGGAATCTACATCTTAGAAAATCCTATGATTGACCATCTCTATCGCACACTTGTAGTCTTTGTGCACCATATATTCACATATATTTTGGAAGAGTTTAAATTATATTAGGATGATCCTAAAAACACCATTTCTTAGGATTCCATTCAAATGATGCCACATAATCTATTTTTAAACAAATTTAACATTAACTTTACACACTACCTTACCAAATCCAATCTCTTAATTGTAGAAATTGATTTTCCTTATTTTCATGTCTCTAAATTGAAAAAAAGAAAGCAACAACAAAAAAACTTTCCTTCTTAAAAATAAATTCTTGATATGACAAAAAATTCTTAATTCACTGTACATATAGTTGTACCATGAAAACTGAAAAGTTTTTTTTTTCTATTGATTTTGTTTTTAAATTGTATTCCATTTTTTTGGTTGGGGACTTTTTTTTTTCTTTTTCGTACTTTTTCAAAAATAAAAACGAAAATTTGAAAGAAAGGTAATTTATAATATTTTATCAAGTAATTTTTTTTGAGATAATAATTTATCAAGTTTGTCTAATATTATCAAGTTTGATAAAGAATACAGATTTGTAGAAAAAAAATAGAGATAAGATTAAAGAGTGGATATGGTGAGAGATGGTGTAGAATAAAACTTTGTACTCATTGAATGAGATTAAGAAAGGATTATGTGTCATCAATCTAATGGAATCCTAAAAACCTTACATTTTAGGATTACCCTAATAAAATTAATACCCATCTTGGAATTCATGATCCTGAATGGTTGACCCTTCTAATTTGTTATTCTTACCCTTTCTACTTTCTACTTGTTGTTGGAGGACCACTGTTGGCTTTTAGCCAAAATAATATAGAAACAAGTTATATTAGCCTGTGCTGGCGCTACGGGCATTTTTTTTTATTTAGAGTGGTGTTTGATTAGCTGATTGAATAAAAATATTAATATAATCAATTATATAAGGGCCAAAAACATTTTTGGTTCTAGACTGGTGCTTGATTGATTAATTGATTGAATTATATAAGGTTGCAGTAAAAATACAATTTAAATGGATTAGTTCTAATTATGTCTTTGACATAAATCTTTGTAAGCTAACTTTTTAGACATGCAAAATTAATAAGGTCAAGAACTTGTTTTTATTTGTAAGTAATAGGAAGTGCAAAGAGGTAATAAAGTATGTTGTTAATTGGATAATAATACTTACATTGAACAAATGGTGGTTTTAATTCAGAAATGGAAAAATATTGAACGGTCCATGTTAAAGGGATGAAGACGGAGAAAAAAGAGGAAAGAGATATGAAGGTGAAAACAGAGGGAAGTGATGGAAATGTTTGATTTTTGGCAAACCTGAAGATTGATCAGCATCGAGGAGTTGAAAGGAAGCAGCAACTGAGTTGGTGAGAGGAAAAAAGAAAACAGCGAGAGAAACATTAATTAAAAGTAATTAAGGGTTTAGGGTTTAGAAGCAATTAATTAAAAGCCTTAAACATTAATTAAAAACAATTAAGGAAGTGAAATGTGTAATTACAAAAAAGGGTAGAAGGAAAAGGAATGGAGAAACTCATAGAGGGGCTTTTTAGTCATCCGAAAAATGTGAAAAGACCAAAAATAACCAAAAGGTGGCACCACATTAATCCTCAATTTGGCCTTTTAGTAATTTCCATTGTAGCTAAAAATAGTATATAGTATATATACTAGAGAGTAGAAAGGTAAGAAAGAATAAATAATTTAAAGGGAAGACAAATTATTTATTTAGCTTTTAGCCAAATATTCTTGCATAATTTTCTACTCTTGATTTTTCAATTAGGAGTGGCATTTTCTCTTCTCTTTCCAGATCTTTCTAGATGTCTTTATGTTTGACTAGTTTTTTGACCCGCGCTTTATTGCGGGGTCGAAAATTTTATGAAGTGATCATTGTGAATTTTTGTTAATCGGACATCTGGATCAAAAATAATATGATATTAATTAGATTGTCAATTGGAATAACAAAATTTCAAAAGCATTTTTTAGAATTGAAACATAAAAATTAGCTTTTGAGTTTTTCATGAAAGTTGTAGATCATAAAATTACCTTTTAATAGACACTTGAATTTTGTGCAAAAAAAAAAAAATTAGACACTTAAATTACCTTAATTGGACAGATAGAACAAAGAAAAAAAAATGAAACGTTAAATCAAGTAAGATATAATTTGTAAAGGACTAAGTAGCATAAAATAAAAATGTATGAGGGTGATTGATAACTAATTCAAATAAGAAAATACTTGTTAATGGAGATCTTGAAACATGAAAATTCCCTTTTGAACCCTCCATGAAACTCGTTAATCAAATTAACTTTCAGGTTCTTCATAAAAGTCGTAGATCATACAGTAACCTTTTAACCGACACTTGAATAACTTTAATTGGATATGTGGATCGAAAATTATATGGTATTAAATAGGCCAACAATCGAAACATGAAAATTTGCTTTTGAGTCCTTCATAAAAGTTTTAGATCATGAAATTACCTTTTAATAGACACATGAATCAACTTAATCGGACAAATAGAACAAAGAATAAAAAAATGAAGCTTAAACATTAGATTAAGATAGAATTTGTAAAGGACTAAGTAGTATAAAGTAGAAAAGTATGAGGATCATTTGATAAATAATCCAAATAAGAAAATGCTTATTAGTGGAGATCTTGAAATATAAAAATTCCCTTTGGAATCCTTCACGAAACTCATAGATCAAATTTAGCTTTATGGTCCTTCATGAAAGTCGTAGATCATGCAATAACCTTCTAATCTACACTTGAATAACTTTAATCGGATATGTGGACAAAAAATTATACAATATTAAATTAACCGGCAATCAAAATTACAAAATTTCGGAAGCATTTTTTGAATTGAAACATAAAAATTGGCTTTTGGGTCCTTCATGAAAGTTGTAGGTCATGAAATTACATTTTAATAAAAACACCTTAATCGGATAAATAGAAAAAAAAATTAAAATAGAGTCGAAATGTTAAATCGATTTGTAAAGGACCAAGTAGCATAAAGTAAAAAAGTATATGGGTCATTTGATAAATAATCCACAAAAAAGCTATTTGTTGATGGAGCAAGGGACCCATTAAGAGTAATTTTTTTTCAAACTTCCAAAAATACCCTTGGTTGCCAACTTAAATTACAAAAGAACCAAGTATGAAATGACCAACTCTTGAATCCATGAATTGCTTTGGTTAGATTGGTTTTTATGTATTTTCCATTTATCCTATTATTGTTTGTTATTTGTTATAATATAGTAATATAATATAGGAGTACATATAAATTTTACAATAGGATATACAAGCCAATTTTTATACAAGCCTCTAGTAACTGAGAATTACAATAGGATATACAGTAGGATCATATTAATGATCAGAAATTGAGTCGTCTCTACATTACAAAACTAGAAATCGAAACCCTATTTGAAAAGCATCAAGATCATTCCACTCGGCCCAACAATATCGGTTTATTTGGTATCAAACTTTGATTTCATTTCTTGTTTCTAGTAGAGGTAAATCAAGTTGAAATGGGTTCATTACAATTATCATAACTGTTTATCAAACAGGATTCAAAGACATTTTTATTTTGGAACCTTGTACATAAGAGAATGATAAAAGACGGTAAATCATAAATGTGATTGCAGAGGGTAGATAGATAGAGATTGCCTGATTGAAGCTTTTCCTCCCTCAACACTCCTTAACGTGCAGAGACAATTAGACAACAAATTAACTATATGATTTCATGTATGAGACAATCATCATGAAAGTACTTTCTTTAACATGTCAATGTTAATTTATATGCTGCAAATGCTGCATTCAATTGGTTTTAGGTAATTTGAAATTTGTACTCCAAATTTCTTTGTTTATTCTACTATCCTATGCAATAAGTTGGAGTTGGTCCATAGTCTTGAAATGAGAGTAAAGTTGAGCCTTTTTTGATTATGATTGAGTTGCCTTAATGGAAAATTAATGATGCTAAGCTAAAATGAGCTAAGTCTCGTGGGTATTAGGTATGCAACCAAGGGAAAACTTTTCTTCTTTTCTGACCCTTTCTCTTAAATTCGGTTTTTGGCTGCTCTCACTTGGAACATAGGGATGAGTGAAGGATAATGTCATAAACTAAACTAGTAATTAAAACTACAATAATAATAATTATCAATAGTTTAACTGTTTAAGGACATGATTTCTCGAGATTAGCATATTTCAAGCTATGAATTTGTTTTGGGGAAACTAATCCAAAAATGGCAACTATATTGGTCTTGTTTGGCTGCTACCATTGACCTTGGACCATGGTCATTATATTAACTAGTGGGTCCAAATGAAGACAAAAAAAAATTCTTGAAGCCTAACCATGACATCAAACAAAAGCATCACCTAAAAGGCTAGTGGAATTCTCGACGGTTAATATAACATTAACAGCACATTTTGCTGATATCTACCTCATGGGTGACAATTGTTATATGATGATATCTTTGCAATTCAGGAGGCATTACTCTGACAAGGAAAAGCATTACTGAAATATAAATCTTCAGCTAAAGCACATTGGGTATATTTAATGGAACATCAAAATGCTCATCACTACAATGTTGGCATATATAAGTATAGTCAAGTAAGTTTCCGCAAGGTTCATTTTCTTATACTATGTTCAGTCTCATTAATCTTCTGGAAAACCAAGAAACCTATTTATGAGTTTGGCCACTGGTGTGGCATCTCCTGGAGAGTATGGAAGAAGAGACCCCAAATCCATACCAGCAATAGTTTGGTGAAGAGTCTGAGGACGAGCACAATATAAATGTTTTCTCTCCGCCAGTTCTTCCGCTAGCTCACTCTGATGGTTATCCATCAAATCTTCATTGACTACCACGATAAGAGGTTTTCCGAGTTTCAAGGTCTCAAATATGCTCCCAGAACCTGCATAACAGTTGGATCGGTTACTCGTAACATTTTTTTCAGGAATTGATTGAATTATTATATATGACTATCGTACAACTACTCAATGACAACCACAATATGGGAATCAAGACTAGTGAAACAGATCTTTATGGTGCAAATGACTTCAAACAGTTGTCCCATTTCAATAATGTCTTTCATCTTCGGATCAAAGCAGAGAGAAACACAGGTTAAATGGTACGGCATTTACAGATTCACTTGAACTCTTTCAAGGAGTTAGGCTCTTTTCGGATCCTTATAAATATGTTTACCAACTAAATTAACCATACATGGTGATTAGCCAATGGAATTATAACATGAGGATGTGATCCAGGACAATACACAATTCCAAAGATTATTGCTGACCAATTATAGACAACAACCAATAACCATGTTCAATAGTTGCAGCAAAAATAAAGATAAGAGTGAAATCAAGACCAACCTGCATGACTGATCACAAGAGATGCCGCTCTAAGATGGTCAGCAATGCTGGATGAGAAGGTAAAGTAGTCAACAGCCAAAGATCCATCATCACCAGCAGACTGCATTTGGAAACAAGCCTCAGGAAATGACACGAGTACAGATACGAGAAAAAAGATGACACAATCTTCATCAAAGAAAGTAGTAGTAGTAGCATTTATAAATTTGGAAATATAGTGAAGTAAAACTCCGTTCTGTCACCATTTGAAGCATTCAAAGTTACCTGAAGGCCTACCAACAAAATTGTGAATTCCTTAACATACAATTCCTGCTGGAAGATTCTGATATTTCCCTAGATTTATTGCTACTCTTAAAACTCATGTCCATAAATCTAAGTCGGAGCACAAATTTGATCAAACAAACAACAACACCAACTTTGTTTTCTTAATGATCACGACCTTAAAGTACAAATTAAACAAAAAGCTACTCACTAGTCACCAAAGTTCTGATATACCTTTGTAGGAAAAAACGACCCTCGACCCATCTGAATGAGAAGATGAGTATAGCCTCTTCTCAACAACTCATCCTTAACTTCCTGAGTATCCACCATTTGAACAAGCTTATCAAAACATGTTGTTCCTACAGTCACAAAAACCACTCTTTTTGGCTTCAAACCATCCTCAGCCTCTCCCATTTAGGATTACCTATAGTTTTACACAACATACACAAAACTATGATAAACAACAAAATTCAAAGCTAAAAAACCCAAAATTCCCCTTCAAGAAATCAATAAGCTAGAACATTTGCTAAATTCCAAAATATACAGAAAATATGAGATTAACCCATATATTCAAGCTACGATTGGCGAATTGGATCGCACGATCCCAATCTCAGATCGTTCGCGTTCCAGTTCCAATTCCAACAGCCAGATAGTAAACTAAAGAGTAAGTCATAAACTAAGCATACTCTGGTTTTGCATAAAAAGAAAGATGAGAAAGAGAAAAGCTTACCGTCAAGGCCACCAGGTTTAGTTACACGGCATTCCAACGATTTTAAACCTTCACAACGATTTTCCCCAAAGCATTCCAACGATCAAAGAAAAACATCAATCAGATAAAAAAAAAAAAAACCAGATGATGAGCACCAATAAACAGGGGCTGAAATTTAAAAGCAAAAAAGAAAGTCAAATAGTAGAGAAGAGATTGAAAAAATGGAGAGGAAAGGAAGAGTAAAATCACCTGAGAAGCCCCATAAAACCGAGCATGAAGCAGTGAAAATCCAGCAATAACAAAAATTTGGAGGAATAAGCAACGTGAGAAAAGAAAGAGAAACTCACCTGAGAAGGCAGTTGAAGCCCAAAGAGAGTGGGTTGGTCACCAAAGGGAAGAAGACCAACAATAAAACGGTAAATGAACAGCGCGATTGGAAAAAAAGGAACCCACTAATAACCCAACCCAACAGGCCCAAATATTTGAAATATACCAAATATTTTTTTTTTCCTCAAAAATTATACTACCAATTAACAGCTCAGATCAGAGGCTCAGACCCAAATGCTGAAATGGGAAGAAAATAGTTTTTTTGATAATAGGGAAGAAAATAGTTAAGCATAGCGAAAATTATGAAATGTTAAGTCACCAAAAGGTTACTAAATGAATATGAAATGTAATTCCTAAATCCCAATCCTCATAATTCATCAATTTACATAAACAAGGAAAACAGATATGAGTGCATTTTGAAATTCACTATTGTAGACTATGTAGATTGATTTTCTCCATTCAAAAATTCTGAGTCCATTTGCATCAAGTAATGACAAAAAAAAATCACTTTTATTTTATTATTGTTGGTTGATGAATCTTATTATATGATTAAGATTGATGGTCGTGTTCCTCCAATCATCAACTAGGTCTCCAGCTGCCCAAATATTGGCTCCAAAATTGACTATTGGGGTGCCTTCTATGGTCTAACTCATACTCATAGACTTAATTTGTAGTATTATTTTCAACTCATATGGAGATGGTGGTCTGCTACAAAAATAAAAGCCGACGTCTCTGCAGTAGCTGTTGGGAAATTTCGAAAAATAGAAAAAGTTTTAAGGCATGAAGAACACTTTCTTAAGTGTAAAATTGTTTGTCTATCACAAACAACAAACATAGTGCATACAATAAGGTGTCATTAAAGATTAAACCTTAAATTAGTGTAAGTACTCAAGATGCTAATGAAGTACACGGTGTCCTAAGATTAAACCGTGACTCCTTTTATTAGGATCGAAAATACCACACACACTATATTTATTATACTTCCATAAGATCTCTCGTTAGCTTCTAGCACTATAATGGCCCTTGTGCTAGCAATCCATTTTCTTGAATATTTACAAGAGTAAATCCTTTTAAACTCTTGTTGAAGCGGCACCACTTCATATTCATATAGGTGGAGTCACTCGTTGTTGATTAATTCATAACAACCTCTTATAGCTCCATTAAGAGTTTTTGAACTCATCCTCTCTTCAAATTTAGTACTAACAACTTTTATTTGAATAGGACTTAAATTAGTACTTTGCAAAAACAGACACTTAACAATGACTTGTTATTACCCATTAAACTTCATCAATTTCCGGTTTGGAAAAATGAAGTCGGGTTACCATCAAAGGTGTCTAAAGGATTATCTTTTAATCCCATTCTAATAGCAATCTCCCTCACTTTCTCTTTAGGCAACGGCTTTGTAAACGGATCCGATATATTCGAGGAGGATTTCACATTAGTAATCGTAATTACTCCATTAGAGATTAATTCTCTAATATAATCATGGCGTAGGCTTATATGTCTTGATTTGCCATTATGAATTTTGCTAAAGGCACTTGACATTGTAGCCTCACTATCACAATGTATAGTAACAGGTGGCATGGGCTGAGGCTATAAATCAATTTCAAGCAACATGTTTCTAAGCCATTCGGCCTCTT
>AWWV01006251.1:0-23408 GCA_001974805.1 Corchorus capsularis
CTCTCACTTCCAAACAAAATAGCAGACTGCTCACCAAGTAAGCCTAACAAAAATAATAGCAACAAAGCCTTATTATTGCATCTCTTAATATACCACTTAAACTTGGTTTTGCATCAGAACAAAACTTCTACCTCCACATGTCACACCATTTTGACACTTGGTGCTTTGTGTCCGATTTGGCCTGAATTTGAGGGAAATTGCTTAAATATGTTCATAGATACATCTTAAGGTAGAACTTTGAGTTTTTCTAACTTTATGCATGCATGTCAAGGCTGCTTATAGAATTTGATCCTACAGGATAAAGTAATTTTTGAACAGATGCTATTATATTCTTGTAGATAATATTACATGTACAAAGCTCATTTTCCTGTGTCTGAATAGGCGAAATGCTAAAAGTACATGACCTTCACCTTCACGCCTTCTTTTGGAATTCCTCCTTCCAATCTCGCCGCCTCAGGTTATCCCAACCCTCCACCCTCTTTCTATATTCTTGATTGCTTTGTGTTCCTTCAAGTATTAATATTTCTTTATGTTTTTTCTTCTCTAGTTGTCATTCACTTCTTCCTTTAGCAAAATTAAGCTCTGGAATTCACCTTCCCAATTCTAAGCTTGAGTTTCCAACAAGGAACTGTGTCAGTTTGGGCAAATATGGGAGCTTTAGTTCTAGGAATGCTGTTAATGATGGTCAGCTGGACGAATGGGAATTGGAGTTCATTGGAGAGCTTGACCCATTTGGTTATCGACCTCCCAACAAGAGGAAAAAGCAAGATAAATCTAGATTGCTTGAGGATACTGAGGGGATGGATTGGTGTTTAAAGGCTAGGAAAATGGCACTCAAATCTATTGAAGCTAGGGGACTCAGTCTTACAGTTAAGGATTTAGTGACTGCAAAAAAGAAGAAGAAAAAGAACAGGAAAAAGTTAGTAATCAAAGATAAGATTGATGAAGAAAGGAAGGACATTGAAGAAGATTTTGATTTTGGGGAAGATATTGGCTTGGAGGATTTGGATTTGGTTGATGGACTTGATGATGACACCCATCAACTTCGAGAGCAGGTGAGTATGATGGCAGGTGGGATGTTTTTAGCAAAGAAGGAAAAGGCAATGGAAGAGTTTGTTCAGAAGCTAGCGCAATTCTCCGGGCCATCTGATCATAAGAAAGAAGTTAGTTTGAATAAAGCTATAATAACAGCATCAACAGCAGAAGAAGTGTTGGAGATTACAGCTGAGATGATTATGGCAGTTGGAAAAGGTCTGAGCCCTTCACCCCTTTCCCCTCTGAATATTGCCACAGCACTTCATAGAATTGCTAAGAATATGGAAAAGGTATCGATGAATACTACACGAAGGTTGGCATTTGCTCGACAAAGAGAAATGTCAATCCTTATAGGTATTGCAATGACAGCGCTGTCGGAATGCTCTGCTCAAGGTATTTCAAATATTGCATGGGCACTGTCCAAGATTGGTGGGGACCAACTATTTTTGTCAGAAATGGATAGACTTGCTGAGGTGGCCTTGACCAAGGTTAAGGAGTTCAATTCTCAGAATGTAGCTAACATTGCTGGTGCTTTTGCTACAATGCGGCACTCTGCCCCTGATCTCTTTGTAGAGTTGGCAAAAAGGGCATCAGACATAATGTACTCTTTTCAAGAGCAGGAGGTTACTCAGCTGTTGTGGGCTTTTGCTTCTTTATATGAGCCTTCTGACATTTTGCTTCAAGCTATGGATACCAATTTCAAGAATATCGATCAATTTAAATGTTGCCTAAGTCATAAAAAGTCTAACCATGATGAAGAGAGCCACGTGGAAGACGGTGGAGATGTTAAATTCAGAGGTGTTTCAGATCCTCCAGTGCTCAGTTTAAACAGGGATCAACTTGGTAAAATAGCTTGGTCTTATGCTGTTCTTGGGCAGTTGGATAGGATTTTCTTTTCTCATGTGTGGAATACTTTGAGCAGTTTTGAGGAGCAAAGAATTTCAGAACAGTATAGAGGGGATATTATGTTTGCTTCTCAGGTTCATTTGGCAAACCAGTGCTTAAAGCTTGAGTACCCACATCTTAAGCTATCTCTCAGTGGTGACCTTGAGGAGAAAATTGTTCATGCTGGAAAAACTAAGAGGTTTAATCAAAAGACTACTTCATCTTTTCAGAAGGAGGTTGCTCGCCTTCTTGTTAGTACTGGACTTGATTGGGTAAGAGAATACTCTGTGGATGTATATACCGTGGATGCTGCTGTGATTGATAAAAAGGTTGTTTTGGAGATAGATGGACCAACACATTTCTCAAGGAATAGTGGTACGTATTTTATACTCGTTTAACGTTGCAGTACCTTGATTTTGCTGAAACTTGAGTGAGTTTAAAAACTTAAGTATGACTACCAAATTGATCTGCTTCTCTTTAGGAACACCTTTGGGGCATACCATCTTGAAACGTCGTCATATTGCTGCTTCTGGGTGGAATGTTGTATCATTGTCACATCAAGAGGTGAGTCTGTCCTTTGATTTTGGAGCTATTCTATATTTGAAATGTTTTGCTCATTCAGGACTAAAAAAGACCGACTATAAATCAAAATATAGAATGATTGGCCAATTTTAAGAGAGAGTAGAGTTCACTTGACAAAAAAAAAAAAAAAAGAAATCAGGCTATATTTATTACTTGTTACACGCTACATGGTTTTCTTCTTTTGATGTTTTCTCTGTATTTTAGTGGGAGGAACTTGAAGGAGAATTCCAGCAGCTAGAGTACCTAAGGAAAATACTGAATGATCATCTTGAAGGAAGAGGCGACAATGATGGTAGGGAGAGCTAGATAGGGAGAGTCTAATATTTGTTAATGCACATGCAGCAAGTGAGGATGTTACTAATATCTAAAAGATGAGTGAGACATATCTTCCTATAGTGAAAATAAATAATATGGCACTGTGTTTGATGTTTAAATCAATTGTATCATGCAATTTCCAAGTAGATCATTTGATTTCGCGATGTTTTTCTTTGCTTATAGAAGAGGAAGGTAACTTGATATGTTTTTAACATGCCATCGGAATCCAATCAAGGAGAATAGTGGAAGAAGATGAAGTTGTGTGTGGGATTTCTATGTAAAATGACCTCAATGAAAGCTAGTGTCTGTATATAAAGTTTTCTTTCAACTTTCAGGGGATTAAGCCCCGAATTAGTTTATAGATTTTCACTTTAGGACCTCTTATAGTTCAGTCTTACTTGGCTCCATTAGTTTCTGATCAGAGGTTACTTTCTTGAGCTTGTTCTTTTTTTATAATTTTAGATGAATCTTTCAAATATGAATATAATGAAGTTTTGTTTTGACTATATGCTTTTTCTTGTTGATTTAAGGAGGAAGAAATTTGCTTGTAAATGGACGGTCTTGTTTCAGTTAGTAACTTGATATCACCATTTCAAGATCTTTTTGTAATAGTACTTTGATTTTTTTTTTTTTTTTTTTGAGTTAAAGATAGTCCATGTTTCTTCTACAAGGTTTTGACCCACGTGTGCTATGTTGCGCGATTGATCAAGGGCAACTCGTGAATTTTGAAGGTGTAAGATGAGAATAGATAGATGTAGGATTGAAACAACCGTTTTTGATGATTGAAATAGGGGATTGCTAAATACGGTCCCATTTTTGTTATTCACCGTTCCACATTTTACATTTTTGCCTTTAGTTCTTTGCCACTTTTACACTTTTGCCCTTAGCCACGACGGAGCCGCTCCACTAGGGCGGCTAGACTATTTTTTTTTAAAATAATAATTA
This sequence comes from Corchorus capsularis, assembly GCA_001974805.1. Lineage (NCBI taxonomy): Eukaryota > Viridiplantae > Streptophyta > Magnoliopsida > Malvales > Malvaceae > Corchorus > Corchorus capsularis. The sequence continues at coordinate 3,763 of AWWV01006251.1, forward strand.
TTTTTTTTAAAAAAAATAGCCTAGCTGCCCTAGTGGGGCGGCACAGCCGTGGCAAAGCCGTCTCACCGGGATGGCCTGCCGTGGCGAAGGGCGGCTTGAGCCATGGTAAGCCGCCCTCCTGGGGCGGCACGTGTCATCAGCCTTAAATTTCCTTATAAATTGCATTTTTCTTCAATCGTCATCAAAATACGGCACGTTATCGTCCATTTTCCTTAAATCGTCATCAAAATATAGCACGTTAACGCTATTCTACGTTCGTGATAGTTTCAAGATTTCAGAGGATTTGAAATCTTAGAAAATGAAGCAAAGGGCAAAAGTGTAAAAAGTGGGGCGGTGAATAGCAAAAATGGGGCGGTATTTAGCAATTCAGTTGAAATATGTAAACATACTGTTGCGCCAAAAATCTCTCGAGTTTTGAGCGAATACTTATGGTGAGGGCGTGCCAGTCAATTTACAGTAAATTGACAAAGTCTTACGAACAGTAATTTAGTGCTGGTTGCAGCGGATTTAAGATCAAGCGGATTGCAGGGACCGAATCAAAGTCACAAACGGATTGTTTAAATCATTGATTCAAATTTTCTTCATTTCATATCTGTTTCAAAGGTTTTTCTTACTCAATTTAAGGGAAAAAATAGCAAATGATTACTATTTCATTGATGGAAACGGATTACAACTGTTAACATCTCCGGAGACAAGATCAAAAGTAGTAAAAATGGAAGAACAAGTATGAACTTGTAAGAAAAGCGAAGAAATTATGCAGAAGTTTGCAGAATTTCAGAGAAAAAGCTCATGGCTTGGAATTTTTGTAGCTAGGCAAGTTTGTGTGAGTTGAGAGATGTTTGAAACCCTGGGGGTGGCCTCCTTTATATAGGGGTTGGTCATGGGCCTTGGAGAGTCTCCATGGGTCTGAAACTCTTCTGATCTTGATTCTTCGCTGAAACGACGACTTGTTGTTCTTCAGGAAACCTTCTTGGAATGTTGTTTGATGGACGAATGCTCTTTGAAAACTCCATTCTCCCTTGGAATACACTTTCTATCTTCAAATTAAAGCCAATTTCGAAATTCCCTTGGCCTGCGTCAACGCATGCTGCTGCTTCTCCCAAACATGCGTTCTGACGACGAATCTGGTGACTTTGTGACCTGAATCACTTATGAACTTGGCTTAACCTCTTAAGCCACGAATTTAACCATTACTAACACTTGAAAACATGGCTTGAACCATATGGAGCCATCGTTTGAACAAAAATCATCGTTTTTGGTCTACATGTCCTTAATCGAAAATCTGAAAAAGTTAGCTCCAACGACGCCGGGTGCTGAAACTTGACTTGTCGTTGCACGAACGCTTGTGGTTGAAAATGGGGAAGTGTCGCACCATGCAATCAATTATCAAGGAATAAAAGTTTTCTATCCTACTTCATGTATCTGTGATTGCAAAACGCATCAGAAAACCCAAACGCGCGTTGGGAAAACGCTCCTGCACAATACGACTTACGTGCGCTGGGTAAACACTAATGTTCTTGCGTTTGGCAAACGAGCCTACACTTGCGTTTAGCAAACGATCCTATGCTTGCGTTCAGCAAACGAGCCTGTGCTTGCGTTTAGCAAACGAGCCTGTGCTTGCGTTTAGCAAACACATAGGCTGCATTTACATACTTTACTTGTGATAATTTAGAATTAAATTATGACCAATCTTGGCCTTAATTAATCAACGTGGGCTTGCCAGGCTTAAATCCAAAGCCTTTTACTAACAACATCCATAAGATGGCCATAAAATCAATTAAGACTAACACTTCATCACTTTAATCCTGGCCATTCATCTTATTTTACATGCTCATGGACAATTTTACCCCAAAATGTAAATTCGGGAGCTTTAATCCTTTAAGCTTGTAAATTAAATAAATTTGGCGCATAAATAGCCGAAAATCTTTTTGGATCCTTAACTCCTTCTTATGCATTTTAATTCTTGGAGAACAACCGCAATTTTATTTCATTGGTGGCACTTGGTTTTTTGCCAACTGACGTTTTGCATAAGTGGCTAGATTAATTTAAGCCAACAAAAACCTATTCCTTAATAAACGTAATTTAGATGGCCCATGTACTTAATTAAAGCCATAAAAAATTAGCAATTTAACTAAGTCGGAAATTAAAAGTTGGAACCCGTTACTAAAGGCATTGTTTGCAAGCAACATTACGTTCCAAAGCCTTTAACCAAAGCCTTTAAGAAATTCGGCCCACCCTTTCTTAAATTAAGGCCAAAATTCAAGCTTAATTAGTAATTAATTTTTTTTTTAAATTTAAAGCTGCAGATACGCATTTGGGGCGGCTAAGTCCACTAAGCGTTTTTAAGTTAAAGATGGGTGAATAAGATGGCTGAATCTTGTGATAAAGCCATACTTTCTGCTATTTGAGTTATATCTTCTTCTAGAACTGGGTCCATCTCAGGTTCTTGTATTGGTTTTGCATCCCATGCGGTGGGGTAATATTTCTTTAAGTAACGACCGTTGATGAACTTGGGATGATATTTTTCGTCCAACGTTTCTAACCAGTATGCACCACCTTTTAGTACTTTCCATATTCGGAATGGCCCTTCCCATTTGGGTGTCCATTTTCCGTGCGTTGTTGATCTTGAACCGACAGGTAACCTAGCTTTCCAAACCAATTCGCCCTCTACGAAGCTTCTGTGGCGAACTTTCTTGTTGTAACTTCGTTAGACCTTTTTCTTTTGTGCTTGTAAATGGTCCAAGGCCGTTAATCTTTCTGAATCCTTATCTTCAAGTGCAACCATCATAGACTCAGAATATTCTTCCCAAGTTAACTTATGTTGAAACGCAACTCTGGCCGACTTGGCCAAGATTTCCGTGGGTACAACAGCATCATGCCCATAAGTTAAACTATATGGGCTGACTCCTGTACTTGAGCGTTGAGACATCCGATATGCCCATATTGCTTGTGGTAAAAGCTCATCCCATTTGCCAGGAGCGTTTTTCACCATCTTCTCTATTATGTTTAAAATGACTTTATTGGATGCTTCGACTTGCCCATTTGCTTGCGCATAATAGGATGCTGACTTTATGCACTTAATTCCATAATCCCTTTCTAACTCAGTAGCTATCTTACCTTCAAAACTCAAACCATGATCAGAAGTAAGAGTTTCTGGGATACCAAAGCGATAGATAAGGTCTTGTTCTATGAAGTTTTTAACATCGGTATGGGTGGTAGATTTCATAGCTCTAGCTTCCACCCACTTGGTAAAATAGTCTGTAGCGACGATGATAAAAACACCACCTCTGGCCGGCGGGTGTAGTTTCCCAATTAAATCTATGGCCCGGCCTCGAAAAGGCCATGGTTTGATGATGGAGTGTAAATCAACTGATGGAGTTCTTTTAATAGGGCCATAATTTTTACACTCTTGACATCCTTTTGCGAACTCCATTTACCTTCAAAACTCAAACCATGATCAGAAGTAAGAGTTTCTGGGATACCAAAGCGATAGATAAGGTCTTGTTCTATGAAGTTTTTAACATCGGTATGGGTGGTAGATTTCATAGCTCTAGCTTCCACCCACTTGGTAAAATAGTCTGTAGCGACGATGATAAAAACACCACCTCTGGCCGGCGGGTGTAGTTTCCCAATTAAATCTATGGCCCGGCCTCGAAAAGGCCATGGTTTGATGATGGAGTGTAAATCAACTGATGGAGTTCTTTTAATAGGGCCATAATTTTTACACTCTTGACATCCTTTTGCGAACTCCATACAATCTTTCAAAACGGATGGCCAGTAAAAGCCATGGCGTCGTATGAGCCACCTCATTCTTTTTCCTGCTTGATGCGCACCGCACAAACCTTCATGAACGCCTTTGACCACTTTCTTGGCTTCTTCCTCGTCAAGAAATCTTAAGAGAATTCCATCGAAGCTTCTTCGGTACAACTCATCGGCCAGCAACGTATAATGAACGGCAAGAGACCTAATTCTCCTACTAGCTTTCAACGATGGATCTCTGAGATATGCAATGAATGGTTCTCGCCAATCAGTGAGCTTGTGATTGATGTTGCAAATTTCAAATATGTTTTCTCTTGCTATTGCGGATGGCATATTTCTTCTTTCAACGTTTACCACTTTTCTCCAAATATCTTCTTGGAAGGTGATACCCGATGCCAATTGTGCAGCCACGTTTGCACCTTCGTTGAGGTGTCGCGGCACATGTTCAATGCTTACGTCATCGAACTCTAGCAACAACTGACTGGCCAAGGCGTAATAATGCATTAACGATGGACTTGTGCATTTAAACTCTCCGGTGAGTTGATTTACCACCAGTAACGAGTCTCCTTTTATGTGAAAAAACGATGCTTTCAATTCTCTAAGCATCTCTAGACCAATGATGATTGCTTCGTATTCCACCTGGTTGTTAGTGCATTCAAAGTCAAGATGAAATGCCATCATGGTCCAAGTTCCTTGCAGTGAAGAAATGACAATTCCTGCACCGGCTGATTCTGAAGTGCTGGAACCGTCAAACTCCAACACCCATGGCATCAAAGCTATTTCCATAACTTCGACCGAGTCTTCAAATTCTTCCCCAAGTTCAATACAGGGATGATCGGCCAGAAAGTCCGCAACGGCTTGGCCTTTTACAGCTTTTTGAGGAATGTACCTAAAGCTGAATTCTGATAGTGCAAGGCACCATTTTCCTAATCGGCCTCTAAGGAGAGGCCGTGTTAGCATATATTTAACTATGTCAGTTTTGGCAATGATACACACATTAAAGTAGAGCATATAATGGCGTAATTTTATTGCTGCAAAATAGAGTGATAAACATATTTTTTCTATCGGACTATATCTATTTTCAACATTGGTGAGAGTCCGAGTAAGATAATACACTGCTTGTTCCTTTCCTTTTTCTATTTCCTGGGCCAACAAACATCCAACAGATGAAGTCGTGGCCGATACATATAAGTACAAAGGTTTATCTTTCTTAGGAGGAACTAAGACAGGTGGTGAAGACAAGGACTTCTTAATTGCCTCAAATGATCGCTGGTGTTCCTCGTTCCATTGGAATTCTTCTTCACTCTTCAACTTTAACAGCGGTGAAAATACTCTTGTTTTACCGGCAGTGTTAGAAATGAATTTTCGTAGAAAATTGATTTGGCCGAGGAAGCGTTGAAGTTCTTTTTTGGTTGTGGGTGAGCTTGCATGATTGCCTTTGCCTTGTTTTGGTCTATCTCGATGCCACGCTGATGAACCAAAAATCCAAGTAAATTTCCTGCACCAACACCAAACGCACATTTTAATGGATTCATTTTTAAGCCACGTTGCCTCATTCTTTCAAATGAGCGTCTTAAATGATTGATGTGGTCAAAGTTATTATGAGACTTAACCACTACATCATCAATATAGACTTCCATAAACTTACCAATCATGTCATGGAAGATGGCATTCATTGCTTTCTGGTAGGTTGCGCCAGCGTTCTTAAGTCCAAATGACATCACTACCCACTCGAACGTACCAATTGCGCCAGGACATCTAAAAGCCGTTTTAGAAATGTCTTCATCTGCAATATAGATTTGGTTGTAGCCGTTGTGCCCATCCATGAAAGACAAGATTTGGTGTTGGGCGGCTCCGTCCACTAAGAGATCTGCAACAGGCATAAGGTATTCATCTTTAGGGGTGGCAGAATTTAAGTTGCGAAAATCAATGCACACCCTAATTTTACCATTTTTCTTCACCACTGGGACAATATTTGAAAGCCATTCTACATACCTTGTGGTGCGAATGAAACCAGCTTTAAGAAGCCTCTCAATTTCCTCTTTAACTTTAAGAATAACGCCTGTTGCCATTCTCCTAGGAGGCTGTTGGAAAGGGCGTTATCCTTCAATGATTGGGAGGCGGTGCTCAACCAAATCTCGGCTTAAGCCTGGCATCTCATCGTAATCCCACGCGAAACAATCTTTGTACTCTTTCAAGAGAGCAACGAAGCGTGGTTTATCTTCTTCGGCCAAAAGCTGACTTATGTAAGTTGGCCGATGTTTGCCGTTAGTGCCAAGGTCAATTTAAAACAACGGATCCTGTATTTCGGCTCTGAGATCATCAAGTTTCATGGGTGCACGGTCAAGTTCATCCATGGTGATCTCGTCTTGGATTTTATTTTTATTTTGATAAGCCGCGTTTGCAACTGGGGTGGCTTTGTCCTCTATACAATGTAGCTTCTCTTCTAATGTATAGGTCGACAACTTTGCCAACGTGTTGTTGACCATTTCAATCCTTTCTTCGTCAGGACTCATGGGATCTCCTCAATGATGGGAGAACAATCAAGTGGCCTATATGGAATTATTGCATTAAGCCGAACAAGATTCTCTACAGCTTCCTTCAAAGCTTCTTCTTTCAAAGCTTCTTCTTCGATTTCATAATTAGAAATCATTGGTATGGGCCGGCCATATTTGTTTTGGCCAAGGAATGTTGGTGTACCAGTTTTCCCATTATAGAACCTGGCATCCACTGCGTGGGATTCGATTTTAAATGGTCTAGTATCAGCTTTGACCACTTCTACCTCTGCGCCGTTCCAGAACATCAAGAGTTGGTGCAATGATGAAAGCACGCACCAATTGGAGTGAATCCAATCTCTTCCATGTAACATGTTGTAAGATGAAGAGGAATCAATCACAAAGAAAGCTGAATTTGATGTCCTTGATCCCACCGTAAGTTGGGCTGGTAAAATTCCTCTTGTTTTCTTGACTGCACCTGAGAAGTCGCTGACGGTAACATCTGACTTCATCAAGTCACCACTGCTTTTGCCAAGCCTTTTCAGAGACGAGTATGGCAAAAGATTCACAGTTGCACCATTGTCAACCAAAACCCTATTAACTGGAACACCATCTAGGTGAGCTTTAATATATAAGGGTTTAATATGGTGAGTGGCATGCACATCTAGTTTAGTAAACACAATGGCCTTGGTGCCATCTGCGTCGTCATCAATGTTGCCCCCCGAGTGTTCACTAGTTTTCTAGGGCGCTTGAATAGTTTCTTCATCTTCCTCTTCGAGGAGTGGCTCGATAAGATCCACTTTTTGTTTCAGGCTTACAACAAAAATGCAAGGCAAAGTAAGAACATTATACTGTAGGTTCACTGTGAACTGGCCAAACGAGACAGATCCTTCTGACTTCTCATTAAAATCTTCTGCCATCATCGTTTTTCCTTCACTCATGGAATCAATGTCTTCATTGGGGTTGACATCTCCATCCAATTGGGCTGTTGTCATTCCGAATTCTAGTTCATCGCCTTCGTTGGCATCTTCCTCCATTTGTGAATTCAAAACTGCATCAGCCTCTTCTGTTTGTTTAAGAGAAATTTTCCGAAGAAGGTCAGAGACAATCATGTTAATCTTTCTTTCTTCCTCTTCAAGGCATTCTGCACTAGCTTTGGTTCTTTGTTTTTCAACCATGATTTGTCTTTGATCTAATTTTCCCTTATCGAGCAAAATTTCAATCTTCCATGGTTAAGATGTAAGTTCTAATGGTGGCCAAGTTTTTACTTCTGCTTGTAGGCTTTCATAAGGGTTGCAGTTAAAGTAAGCCTCAAGTTCATCATCACTATCTTCGTCAATACGATCTTCGTTTTCTTGCACCGCGCACACAACAAGACTTCGAAAGAAATGAACTGTTTCGATATCAACTTTGCCGTTCCTAGCTAGGTCATGCTCAGAAGATTCTACATTGCCAGCTGCTATTTCGACCAAAGTCTGAGCTCTAGCCTCGAGTTCGGCCTCTTTTCTTTCTAAATGCAATTCCTTTTCTCTCAATCTGGCTTGCTCAATAAGAATTTCAGCTTTACCTGGCTCAAAGCCTTCCTTTACCAAATCCTCCACGGTTACTTCTGGTGTAATGAGAAACGGCAGTTCTCCTTCAGCAACCTCTTCTCCGTCTTCATCAACTTCCACTGTGTTTTCTAACTCCATTTCCTTTCTTTCCTTAGCCCTTCTACGGAGCTCACGCCTCCTCCATGTTTTTCTATTTCTTTGAGTGGGGTAGCTTGGGAACTTGGGGTGTTGAACCTTTTGCCACACACCATTCTGGTTTCTCGGATTTGGGCGCACCATTCTTGGTCGCATGTTTTGCGTTGCATGTTGTTCTCGAAGCACCATTTCATCATTTACAGCCACAGTTCTGAGTTCATCTTTTCTTTGATTTAGCCAAGGCCTTATTTCACGTCGTGGCCTCATCATCCCAGGATTGTTTCTGCGTTCATATGGTGACTTGGATGCATATCGAACTGGTGATCGTCTTTCCACTCTTCTAGATGAAGAAGGTGCTGATGAATATGCGAGTCCTGGCTCTTTTGTAGCAAGCCATGTCTTACGTCATTCTCTTTCTTCATAGGAAGGGATGTATGTTTCTCCAACCCATCTCCCTACCTTTGGTGTTTTCACAGTATCAGATCTCAACTGTAGTTGTTGCTTTTCTAGGTTTGTAGCGTTTGGAGAACGAAACAACTTTCTTCTTACTGGCTTTGGTTCTGGACTTCTTTGCCGAACCAAATGCTCCATTGGATGAGTGGGCGGAGGATATTCTAACTTCTTCCTTGGATTCCTCAGCCGTTCTGCTCTTGACTTTAGTAATAACGACCCAGCCAATTGAAACCCCAAAGGTTTTGGCACTGGATCTACATACCCAACCCTTTTGGTTCTGGTAAAAAGTGCAGGGATTTCATCTTTCTTCACTGGTTCAGCTGCTATCTTAGTAACCGAATTTGTCACTTTTCTCGTTGTCTTTTGGGTCACCTTCTCAGCTATCTTAGTTGCGGGCTCTCCATTTTCCTCAATTATTGCATCTTCAACATCTTCTTCACTTACAAGTTTGCCATTTTCTGGGATATTTACCGATACCATAAGGAAAATGATCCTTATCCACTCCCATATCTTTCTTGGGTGGTTCAGGAAACTTAAGAATTCCACGCTCGATCTTTTCCTGCACAACGTTTCGGAAAACGGTGCAGTTGTTAGTTGAGTGTCTCCAGGAATCGTGATACTTGCAATATTCCTTTCCTTTCAGCTCATCTTACAGAGGAAGGACATGACCTCGAGGTAACTTAATCATCCCAGACTTATGCAAAAAGTCAAAGATTTCATTAGTTTTGGATACATCAAAGGAGTATGTTCGACTTCCATCAAACGGTTTCTTTTCTGCCTGTCGTTGATACAGGGTTGCAAACCTTTCTTGGGTCTGAGGATGACCAATACCAGCCTTTACCAACGATGGACATTCAATAGGCCTGTCTGCCTTTACCTCGGCAACTCCTAGCTCAAAATTCGACTCTTGATAATAAGTGCCAAAAGATGAACTTTTCCTTTCGTTCTCCTCACGCAGCAAAGCTTCATATCTTGCAACTTTAGTAGACATTTCGAAGAAGTCTCTAAAGTCCACTCCTTCGAACTTTTTGCGCAATTCTATGTTTAAACCTCCATGCGCCAAGCACACAAATTCTTCCTCAGGCAACACTGTGCGGCACCTATTCCTTAACCTCTTAAAACGCGCCAAATAATCCTCAGCCAATTCACCTTTCCTTTGGTACAGGCGAGAGAGGTCAGCTATGGAAATTTCTGGCTCTGTTCTGTAAAATTGGGTATGAAATATTCTTTCCATATCCTCCCATGACCTAACTGAATTGGGTGGGAGATTAATATACCAAGTAAAAGCGACTCCAATAATGGAGTTTGGGAACAGCCGCAACTTATGGTATCCAGAATTTGCTTTTCCACATTGCACAGTGAAGCGAGCAATGTGTTCCAGCGTCGTTTGATCATCTGAGTTCCCTGAAAAACTTGGTGAAAAGTCAGGAACTTTGTATCCCCTTGGGAAATGATACAATCTGTCATATTCTTCTGGGTAAGGCTTTTGGAATGATGGACGACCCATTCTTCTGAAGGCAGGGCCGATCATATCTTTAAGGATATCCATGATCCGGTTCCTATTCAACTGTCCTTACGCTTCTTGACGAGCAAATGCAACAGGAGGCAGAACATAAGGCTGGTGCTGATGGCGGGGCGCATGCTGACGCTGATTAAAGTTTCCATTCTTGGCACCAAGTTCCCCTTGGGCCACACCATTTCTCCTGGGTTGGCAGTTAGGATTGTTAGCACCATTAACACCATGTTCGTCGTTTGCCCGTGCATGGGGCGGCACATATACTTCATTTTGATTCTCAGCATTGTTGACTTCCTCAACATTGTCAACGACTACTTCTTCAGGATGATTGTTTGGATCGTTTGCATGACAATTGACATTTTCAGCACCATTTTCTGCAACAACCACTCAATTTCTTATAGGTTGGCCATTTGGATTGCCAGCGTCGTTGATGGGGAGTGGCACAGGTAGTTCATCCTGACGGTGCTGCCCTGGTGCCACTTGTTGGTTTTGCCCCCCGGGTGCAGCCTCGATCCTGGCGAGCAAATTTTGCATACTTAGCTGAGATTCGGCTCGCTGTGCAGTCATTTCCGAAGTAATGCTTCTGGCCATGTTTTCTTGAGACGACATCAACTTTTCCATGGCCTGTGTTAATAAGTTCATTGCAAGCCAGAATTCAGAACCAACTTGTTCTATGGGTGGATCGACATGGTGTTTGCCGCCACTACCATCTCCTGGCAAGGTCGTGTTTTGGCCAGATGGGTCCTTAGGCTTTTTGTCGTCTTTCGGAGCCATGGTTAGCAAAAGCAACAAGAAACGAAAATAAACAGAAAAGTAAATGCTGGAAAAGTAAAAAGAAAGTTCCTTTGAACAAACCGGAGTGAGAAGACAAGTCTGTTGTGTCCCACCGGGCGTGCCAAAAAGAGATGTTGCGCCAAAAATCTCTCGAGTTTTGAGCGAATACTTATGGTGAGGGCGTGCCAGTCAATTTACAGTAAATTGACAAAGTCTTACGAACAGTAATTTAGTGCTGGTTGCAGCGGATTTAAGATCAAGCGGATTGTAGGGACCGAATCAAAGTCACAAACGGATTGTTTAAATCATTGATTCAAATTTTCTTCATTTCATATTTGTTTCAAAGGTTTTTCTTACTCAATTCAAGGGAAAAATAGCAAATGATTACTATTTCATTGATGGAAACAGATTACAATTGTTAACATGTCCGGAGACAAGATCAAAAGTAGTAAAAATGGAAGAACAAGTATAAACTTGTAAGAAAAGCGAAGAAATTATGCAGAAGTTTGCAGAATTTCAGAGAAAAAGCTCATGGCTTGGAATTTTTGCAGCTGGGCAAGTTTGTGTGAGTTGAGAGATGTTTGAAACCCTGGGGGTGGCCTCCTTTATATAGGGGTTGGTCATGGGCTTTGGAGAGTCTCCATGGGCCTGAAACTCTTCTGATCTTGATTCTTCGCTGAAACGACGACTTGTTGTTCTTCAGGAAACCTTCTTGGAATGTTGTTTGATGGACGAATGCTCTTTGAAAACTCCATTCTCCCTTGGAATACACTTTCTATCTTCAAATTAAAGCCAATTTCGAAATTCCCTTGGCCTGCGTCAACGCATGCTGCTGCTTCTCCCAAACATGCGTTCTGACGACGAATCTGGTGACTTTGTGACCTGAATCACTTATGAACTTGGCTTAACCTCTTAAGCCACGAATTTAACCATTACTAACACTTGAAAACATGGCTTGAACCATATGGAGCCATCGTTTGAACAAAAATCATCGTTTTTGGTCTACATGTCCTTAATCGAAAATCTGAAAAAGTTAGCTCCAACGACGCCGGGTGCTGAAACTTGACTTGTCGTTGCACGAACGCTTGTGGTTGAAAATGGGGAAGTGTCGCACCATGCAATCAATTATCAAGGAGTAAAAGTTTTCTATCCTACTTCATGTATCCGTGATTGCAAAACGCATCAGAAAACCCAAACGCGCGTTGGGAAAACGCTCCTGCACAATACGACTTACGTGCGCTGGGTAAACGCTCATGTTCTTGCGTTTGGCAAACGAGCCTACGCTTGCGTTTAGCAAACGAGCTTGTGCTTGCGTTAAGCAAACGAGCCTGTGCTTGCGTTTAGCAAACGAGCCTGTGCTTGCGTTTAGCAAACACATAGGCTGCATTTACATACTTTACTTGTGATAATTTAGAATTAAATTATGACCAATCTTGGCCTTAATTAATCAACGTGGGCTTGCCCGGCTTAAATCCAATGCCTTTTACTAACAACATCCATAAGATGGCCAGAAAATCAATTAAGACTAACACTTCATCGCTTTTGTCCTGGCCATTCATCTTATTTTACATGCTCATGGACAATTTTACCCCAAAATGTAAATTCGGGTGTCAACACATACAAATTTGTATTATAATTGTTTAAGGTCTGTGGCATAAGAAGATATGAGTTAAAAATGTATAATGGACCATTTACAAAACATGTGCAGAGTTTTTTAAGTATTCAAGCATGCAAGGTAATTGTTCAAGGTCTCTAGCCTAACATAAATTATGAAGTCAAAATTGGTGCCAAAAAAATAATGAAGTCAAATTATAAAATGAAAAGTTTACAAAACATGTAGAGTTTGGTTCTAGTGTGAGCAGACCAATTTTGATTGTTGTTGGAACTGTAGATTGTTCCATGACTCGAATTGTTGTTGCAAGATAATAGAGAAAGCAGATTCGCTGAAAGGTTCCTACACAACAATCCAATATATAACAAAAACAATAATTCTATCAAACCAAGCTATATTTCAACTATCCAAGCAAAAGGAAGCACATAAACTGATAATATACACAATTTTCAGAGGTGCAAAAGATAAATCAAGCAAAAATGGTACACTCTTACCATTGTTTAAAATTAGTGAAAGAGGGTTTTCAAAAGCTTCCAACCGGCAAGGTAAGATCAGCATTAAAAAGCAATACCTTCCTGTTAGTTGAAGCACCCTTTTCAAACTATCTTCTTGACCATCAGTATTCACATGAAAAAAAAGGTATTCACATGAAGATTCCTAGACATTTAGATAACAAATATAAGGAAAAATTGCAGCAGGAAAAAGATATATCTACAACACAAAATCAAGTATGACAGCCATTAATAAGGCAAAGTCTTTGGTTCCACTTCGTTTTTTACAGCTTGTTCTCCAACAAGATTTACAACATATCTAACAATGATGGCAAACCAATATCAGCATTAAAAATGTTAGATAATCCAAAAATTAAGAACATTATATCTAGACTCATTTCAAACTTAATTGAATATAAGTCTATTGATGGATGTTTTTTTTTATCAAAATTGATGGATGTATTCAGTTGCTACAAAAACAGATATTTGAAATCTTAAAGAACTTTTTACCATAAGCAAATTCGAAATGTTAAATACTAGTATTACAAATAAAGTACATAAATCAAAATTTTTAAGATTGATAAGGGTGATGGCATTTCCCACACCAAACAGATTTTATATGAAAACAGAGATGGTAACATTAGTAGAGGAGAATACCTCATAGGGAAGAACTTACTCCAAGGCTTTCCAACTTCCTGTTGCATTGGATACGAAATGAAGTTTGAGTCAATTCCAATTCAATAATTAGCTATACTAACTATAAAAGTATAAATAATGGGAAACTTTATGTTTTCCTATTGTACCATTTTTTTTCAAGAAAATTTCTAAATTGTCATTAATTAGACTTTCATGTCTTATATATATTATATTATTATTATTATTATTACAAGACACAGGGCACACTCACTACGTGAGTATATATATGAAGATAAAATTATATATATGAAAAAAAAATTAGAAAGGTAGTTTATGGTAGTTTTCTTTTATTTTTTTAAATTGAGTGGTTTTTTTTAAGGGTAGTTTTTATTTTTGGTTTATAAGTTTTTTAAGAACTGAGTTTGTCTCTGAGTCAACTCGTGAGACAAACTCAAATTCTCACATTATAATTAGTAAGTATAGATTATTGACCAACCCAATTTTCTACTATATATATTATTTATTTGAATATGATTTAATTTTAGTTTAAATCTTACTCAAACCGTTATATATATATATATATATATATATATCCAAATACCTTGTCAATTGTCCGTTTTTTTTTTTGGATAAATATGTGTGTATTCATCCAGTAGTAACAGGAATAAGAATTGTTACTCAAAACTAGTTACATGTAACTAGTGCACTTCAAAAGGTAACTACCAGTCAAGACTCAAATTCCAACTTTTACAAAGGAAAACATTGATAGGATCCTTGGCAACATTTTTAAAGCAAAGTAATCGAAATCTAACAGACTCTACAATGGTTTGAAAAGACTGATCAGTTGTTTTCATTTTCTGTTGAAACACTCTACAATTTCGCTCTCTCCAAACAACATAACAATAAGCATTCCAAGCTAACTTCAAAACTAAAGACAAAAGAGACTTCCAATTGTAGAGTGTTTTCATTTTCCAAGTTCTGTAGTAGCCCATTCAAACTCACTTTGCCAATTTCCAACTGTTCTTCTCAAATTGTAGGCTCTCAAAATTCGTTTTCACATGTGAAGAAAATATGATCTCTGCACTCCAGCTCCTGCCCACATAGAATACAATCAGGGGATTCCACTTGAATATTCCAATTCTACAGTCTATCTTTGGTAGGCAATCTATCCAAAATAGTCATCCAACTCACAATAGAATGCTTAGGCTAATTACAAGAAAACCATGTGAGCCTCTGCCAATGTACACGAGGGTTCCTATGTCTCAACTGATCATAAACAAGAGAAGATTTGAAGGTGTAGCTAGGTCGATTCTAGTCATGAATAACCTGAGCTGCCTTGCTTCTCAATTTAAGTAGTTTCTTCAAGTTTTAACTGTATCTCTGTAGGCATGGTATTACCTTGTTAATTGTCATTTGTCACTGTGCCATTAAAACGAAAATTGATAATTATTGAATCCAAATTCATTCCTAACTACTTATTCAAATACCTTGTCAATTGTCACTGTGCCATTAAAACGAAAACTGATAATTTGTGAATCCAAATTCATTCCTAACTACTTATCCAAATACCTTGTCAATTATCACTGTGCCATTAAAACGAAAATTGATGATTAGTGAATCCAAATTCAATTGGGAACATACACATGTTGAAATAACTAAATTAATTAGATTATATTTCATATTTAAAATAAGCCGACACAATCACACTTTATAAAAGACGATTAGAGAAAAAAAAATGTTAAATTTTGGTTGAAGAAATTTTAAGTTCTAATTCGAACACTGAATATATGATTATTCAAATTATCTATAATATGTTTCATAATTAAATTAACATAGGTTATCTAAATAACTGATAACCATGCTATAAGAACTAAACCGGATCGGATTGCAAAAACAAAAAAAAGAGTAACTTAACATGATTTTTATTACTATGTTTGATGATTGCTTAAAACGATTTTTCGAATGAGTTGAATTTTTAAACATATAATTGTACTATAAGAACTAAACCAAATTGGATTGTAAAAAAAAAGGCAAAGAAGAGTAACTTACTTTTCATCATTATTTTTCTTTTACTATGTTTTATGATGGCTTAAAACAATTATTCAAAGGAGTTGAATTTTTCTGGCAAAAAAAAAAAGGGAGTTGAATTTTTAAATGTATGTACAAAGAATTTTGATGAATGTTTGCTTTTGTTCTTATCGAAAAATTAAAATTTTCTATTTTTGAAATTGGGAAGAAATATAGGTCTTGGTGAAGGTGTCTAGGTGATCATGCCACATTCTTATGTAATCCTTTAAATTTAGTATTTCAATTGATATTTGAGTTATGTAACACATTATTCAACATTGTTATATTGGAAACATAAAATAAATTAAGTATATTGTGTGATTTGATAATTTATGTCGTTGCAAAATTGTGAATTTCATTTTTTCCCCACAACTAGAAGAGATTATTATATTACAATGGGATGAGGATAAGACTTATACGTGAGCTGTTGAAACTTCTTAGAAAGATGCTCATCAATCGAATAAAGAAGGTCGAGTGACCTATAAAAGAGCGGACCATGAGATAAGGGTCCTGGGTTTCTTTTTTGGTTTTGAGGAGATTCTCTTTGATACATGAATTAGTAGGATCTTAAGGTGTTTGGAGATACTGATGTTAGCAGGGTCTTAAGGTGTTTGGAGAGTTATTAAAAGTCAAAGAGTGCATTGTTTTAAAAACCTGACCGGACCGACTGGTCCGAGAACTGGGTACCAGAGGCCTCTTCGGTCCGAACAATATACAAAGTTTCCGATTAGAAAAAAGTAAACAATCGGGTTTTGACCGGTTCAACAGCTAGTTGAACTGAACTGGTTTTGACTGATCCTAGATATGTTAACTTTGATTTAAAATTTTGGAATTTGAAAAAAGTTTGCTGGTAGTGGGATTTGAACCCATAACATAATAAAAAGAATATTAACTACTTAACCACTCTACCAAAATGTTTTTTTATGCTATTGTTTTACAACAATTAATATTTATTATATATAAAAATATCATTTTGACCTCAATTGACCTTGTCAAATCGGACCGACGATTGGACCAATTGACCGATCGGACCGGAACCTTCACCGGTTCCATGGCCAGTCCGGTTTTTAGAACGTTGAAAGAGTGGAGATAGTGAACTCATACCTTATGTGTGGAGGGGTTCTCTATATATAGTGTGGCTTTAGGCCTTAGTTAGGCCTTTGGGCCATTTTATATAGACTCGACAATTGCCTCCTAGCTATGAGTGTGGTTCTAAAGTGATTGCAAAAATGGCTATGAAACTGAGCATTATGTGGGCAGGTTGAGACGATCTGAGCTAAACAGGTTTACAGTAACTAGATAATGTCGAACGTAAGGGTACGTATTTGATCTAGATGTATACTCCATGTGGAGAGTGTGGAATCCTGGAATGCTCGATTTGGTAGTGTACCCCTTGTCGAACTGTATGGTGCTCTGTGAGACGAATGAGAGATATTTCATGAATGCCGAAAAGGGGAGTGCTGAATTTGAGGATTGAGTAGGAGAGTGCGCTTTACGAATGATGGTGGAAATGAGCACTTGAGCTGATAATGTACTACGTGCAAGAATACCGAACGAAAGAGCTAGCTTAAATAAACAATATGCTCCATGGAAGGTTGGTAAAAATAAGAGCACTCAAACTGATAATGTACCATTTGGAGTAATGTTGAATGAACAGAGCTCAAATTGATGATATGTTATGTGGAGGAATGCTGAATGAAGGAGTTCAGTGTGATAACGTGAGATAAATTTACTCGGTGTGATGTCAAATTAAAGCAAAAAGAAAGTTCATTCATTTAGGACTGACTATTATTTTGTTCACTGACTATTAATCTCTTATAGAGTTTATCTTATTGGACTCTTGGAAACCCTCAACTCTAAAAATTTCAATTGTCTTGCTACAATTATTTTTTGTCTATAATTTAGGTTTGTATAAGAATTCCCATGTCACAACAAGTAGCTGTAGCTCCAATGGAAAGTAATTCATAAGGTAAACTTACTGTTATGTCAATGCTTATTTCCTCTGCCTTTCTTTTATTTTTTAACCTGTTGACTTATTCTTCCAATTTGGATTCTGATGAGCTAAGGTCACACTATGTTGCTGGAAAATGGAAAGTGCTTG
This sequence comes from Corchorus capsularis, assembly GCA_001974805.1. Classification (NCBI taxonomy): domain Eukaryota; kingdom Viridiplantae; phylum Streptophyta; class Magnoliopsida; order Malvales; family Malvaceae; genus Corchorus; species Corchorus capsularis. The sequence goes on from AWWV01006251.1 coordinate 21,355, forward strand.
AGCTCTTGATCAGAGGGCAGTCTCAATAATTAAATAGATTGGATCTATAATTAAGGAAGAGAGATTAAAGAAGTTTAGCATTGTTCATATCATGAGTTTTTTCCTGACATTTTTTTTTGTAGCAAAAAAAATATCATGAGTTTTTTAGTTCTGCATTTTTTGCCTGATGACTGTACTTGATATTCAGGTTCTTGGCATGGAGACAAATATAAGTGAAAGAGAGATTCAGAAAGCTTTCTGCAATTATATGTCTCACCGGCTTCCTTTATTGGCTCCAAACTCTGTCTGATCCAGGTCATTTTCTTGCTCTCTTTCTAATTAACAAACATGCATATATATGTTCCTGTTGAACAAGGGATGGACTTGCTATGACGCCCCAAGATCCCACATCAGGAGAATGTGGTGATCTATTGTGGTTTATATAATAGAGATCCAACCCAAACTTCTGAGGCGCCTTTTGGGAAGGGCAAATCCGTGAAGCCTTTGCGTACAAATTCCTTTGCGTGCAAATCCGTCAAATCGGACAATACCTCGCAGGTTGGGTCGGGTGTCTACACATACAAATTCCTTTCAAATCTTCAATGCTTTACATTTCTGTAGACACCCGTTTTGGTCCTGTATCCTTTAATTTAAATTAATTTATTCAGCATTAGGGTCACCCAAGGGTATTTTGGTCATTTTTGCACCCAGGGGCATTTTGGTCATTTTTGTACTCAGGGGCATTTTAGGCATTTTTAGGTTCACCTTCAATTTAGATCAGCTAATTTATTTAGGTTACCTAGATTACATTGAAAAAATTGAAAGAATCTTAATGTGTACTTTTGGATTTTCTTTTGCATATTCTTCATTTAGTAATTTAGTTTTGTTGCACTTTAATCATATAGCTTAATCACTTTTAGTAATAGATTTGGTTTTCGATTGCGATTCCCATTGTGATTTTCATATTCATTTTTAAGTATGTTGCACTTTAATCATATAGTTTAATCACTTTTAGTAATAGATTTGGTTTTCGATTGCGATTCCCATTGTGATTTTCATATTCATTTTTAAGTATGTCCTATCTACCTTCCCTTTCCCATTAGTCATGCCAACTATTAATCACAGTAGTTGTTAATCATATTAGAGGCAATTTCATGAAACATGCATTGGCATTTGTTAATCAGATTCAATCTTAAATATTTTCTAAAAAAGGAAATTATTCATGGCATATTGGACCATTTCATGTAATTAGCCTTTATTTATTTAAACTACATTCATATAAGCAAAGAAAAGAATAAATACAAAAATAGTAAAAATAAAAAGTATGTTTACATACACTACGCTCTCTAGTTTTGTTCACAATTACAGGTTTTTAGGCTACAATAAATGAATTTCTCATTAGAGTCATTTTCGTATTTCTCCTCTCTCCTCCATTTGGCACATGAAGAAACTGCAATACCCTCATTGGAGTCGATCGCAAATGCCTTCGATAAATTTGGACCTTGCAAGAAAGAGAAATGCAAAGCACAAGGAATGTTCCCCAAGGGCTGAAAGCATGAACACTACCAGTAAGTGCATATGTGTATGCTTGGGGAAAAACTTACTGTTGGCCACATAGAGCACAAGGGTTGAGGTGAGGCCTCACCCTTGAGATGTCATTGAGGCCATAAGGAAACAAAGGGGAAATACGTTAGAAGTTGACATGAGAAAAGAAAATAAAGCTATCAAGCATGTCTGATCAACTCAATAAACTGCAGTAAATAAGAAAGCAAAATTGCAGCAGCCAAGTTCGCCCGATTAAGAGCACTTTAGTAAAGACAAAGCATTCATATTGAGCAACACTTGTGTCCCAATCATAGCATGATCATTGAGTTCAAACTCATGTTTATAGTGGTTATACATACACTTCACAGTTAGTCATTAATAGAGTCATAGTTTCATGCATTGTCTACATATTGGAGGCAAATTCATGACAGTGTACATTGGTACACTGCCCCACAGAGTCAAAAGAACATAAACTCAAGCATTGTGTAGCCTAAGAATCTTGCATTAAGTGTCCTAATTTTTCATTCAAC
>AWWV01006254.1:0-27195 GCA_001974805.1 Corchorus capsularis
AATGTTTATAAGAAATTAGAAAATATGATGCGGCAATGACATGGTGAGGATGTGACAAGTAATACAATGATTTGGGAATTAATTTTACAAATCACAATAGTTTGTTAAAAAACTTTGAAACCTCAACTAGACTAGGTTGCTTATTAGAGCTCAACTCAGAAATGAAAGACTTGAAGTAGGGCTGCTCATTTTTCGGTGTCGGTTTTTTCGGTTTTTATTTTGGTATATACATAACCGACAATCGACCGAAATCTCAATAAAACCGATAAGTTCGGTTTGTCGGTTTTTGGTTGGTTTCGGTTCGGTTTTTCGGTTTATATAGATTATTAGTTTTTTTTTTGTATTAAAGTTAGATTATTAGTTTAATTATCATATATATTAGTTATAATAAGGTAGATTATTAGTTTATTATAACTAATAAAGTAATAATCATATATATATAAATAATTATAAACTAAAACTATATTTTATTTCATATAAATATATATATATAATAATAAAAAAATTACTATATATATATAAGGTCGGTTTTTCGGTCGGTGTCAGTTCACTAATTTAGTGAACCGCTACCGACCCAAAAAACCATTTGCACCGCCGCCAAAAACCGATTATACCTATTGCACCGTTTACACCGCACCGTTTGAAGTCAGTTCGATCGGTTCAATCAGTTCGGTCGGTTTTTGGCCAGCCCTAACTTGAAGTCATACCTTGTTCAAAGTCCTATAATGTTTATTTATTGTTTAGTTTCTAAATGAGACAGAAATAAAAGGAATAGCGTTGTCCAAAGCATACCAACTTAAGTTAAGACACGGTAGTCCTTTCCCCTCGCAATGCAGAGAAGCAGAGGAAGAGTAAGGCGATTGGGGCTTGGGATCCTAAAATTTCATTCTAAACAACAATTTTGTTATAAAATTCTTATATTCTTTTCATCTTAATCAACCAGACATTTTTTATTGCTACATTTTTTAAAACTTCCATTGAAAGCATTTGATAAAGTGGACACTCCTCTCTTTCCTTTTCCATTTTTTTTTAAAAGAAAAACGGTGCACTTTGTTGATAAAAACGCATCTCTGACTCTGTTCAAGTTTTCATAAGAAAATATATTTTGAAAGCGACTCCCAACTTCTAATAATGTGTATATGGTAAAACCATGCTTAAGAAAGAAAAACTACATTCCCTTCACGGCAATGCAAATGCACTGTCTAGCGTCTAGAGGAGTAGTAGTTTTACCAATTTCGTTCGTGGTCCTGTTATTGTTTTTGTGTCAAATTCAACTTATACGTGGCAAGGCTTTAGCCAACTGAAGTCTTAATTCACAAGCACCGTCAAAATCTGAAAATAAAAAACACATTTGACTTTTCTCATGTCCTGGCTGGGGTCCAATCCCTTCCCTTTCCTCTTTCCTCATTCCTCTTTCGTTTTCATTTTTTTTTTAAGATTTAACTTTTCTTCCAGCCCAGGTCGTCGAATCCATAATCTTCCTGTTCTTTTTTTTTGGCCTGACATAATCTTCCAGTTCAAGAATACAAAATACAGCCTTCAATATTTAGACTCCCCAACACTGACAAAAGCAGCTGCAGCACACATCAAAATTACAAAAACAATTGAAAACACCACTCGTTACAATTCTCATCATGTTGTCAAGTTTAGACTTTAGACCGACTAGACCTAATTTCCACCCCACTCAATTCAGGTGGCTAACAAATTAAATTAACGCCCAACTATGAAGAAATCAACCTCTTAGACGGACTAGCACCAGTTTATTAACCTTTGATCTTTCATTTTCTTTTAGCCCACACGCTCTCTATTGATTCAATGCAGTTAGGTGAGGCCATTCCCGGCATTTTCTTCATTTTTTTTCTTATGCTATTGTTTTAATTTGGTATTTCATTTCATTTAACACCGTCAGCATGTGGCTGTTTCACCATTGCTGCAAGAGAAACCGGCCCAGTTCACCATGGTCAATCAGCTCCTACTGACTCTCCTTTCCGATCATTTAAAAAAGACCCACCAATGAGAGCAAAACTCAAAGCATGGCATAAGCCATCTTTCTATACACATCAAACCCGGTAAATGCAACTCTCCAGCAGGTTGGCAATTGACGGGAGGGAAACTTACAATTGCCACCAGAAGAGGCTGGATTGTGTGTCCAGTGAAAATCATGACCTGACTAGTTTCAAACCTATCCCCCAAAAAATGACCTGACTAGTTTCATTTCCCACTTTCAAGTTGAGTCTTGATTTTATCAGGTCTTAGTTTTTACCATGAGTGATTAGGGAGGTGATTAGTTTAGAGTTTAATGGCAAAGTCAACCTCATTTGCCCTCCGATAAAGCAATGCCGATGCTTCCACCCTGTAGATTTTTTTTTTGGAACAGGAAAAACGGAGAATGCGAAAGAATGTTAAGTCTAAACAGCTATCAAATGCAAATAAGAAATTAAATTGACAAGTATAGACAGTCTCACCAGCCAGGATGGACAACAAATTTTCCATTAGATAGAGCCCAATTCACCTGTCCATAACAATATCATGAATCAAAAACCACAATAGAATTGACTAAGTGAGAAACTCAGGGTATAAAAAATGTAACCATTCCCACAATAAAGACTCGTTTCTTTAACCACAGAATAAAAACTATTTACAGATGATATCAAATCAGAAAATCAAGTATCACTTCTCTAAGGAATTCAGTGAAGGACGATTAAAAATTGCAACCTTCAACTGTGCCAAAAACTATTACTATATGTAAACAATTACTTTAAATGACTCCAAAAACAAATTTTGTTTGGAAAGCAAGAATTTCAAGTACCTTCTCAGTCCCAGGAGAGATCGCCACCACATGTGTGACACGTTCATCTATCTGATATGTGCACACAGCTCCAAACTGTTCAGCTGTTTGCCACAATGGGTGTAGGTGAGGATTGGCTTCATCAACAGGAAACACCCTACTAAATACTATACGACAACCATTCAAAATCTTCCGTTTCTCTGAGGCTAGGATAGTTCTAACATCCACATCATCTAAATTCTGATGTGAAAAGAATTCTTGATGTATTCTCTCAATAACCTATTTGAACAAAAATTGGGGTCAGACAGGAATGCCAACTTTTTATGAATAAAGAGATCGAGCAAGACTGTTATCTCACCGCCAAAGAAGATGCCAAAGTTCCATCTTCTGGTCTCTCATCATGGTCAATCTCAAGAAGAGAAGGTCCCGGAAGCCCAAATTGGCGTCTACTGCTGGGAAAATAGGTATACCTGCATACATTTCATTAGTTGGACATAGGACTCAAAAACAGCGATGTTGATCAAATATTATTGTAGTCAAACGAGGAATATATACCTCTCTACAGCTATCAAGTTGAGTTTATGATGTGGCCAGACTCTCACAGAGTCATCAATGATAACCACAGCTGATTCCAAACCCAGAACCCCATCCAGATCCTTACTCCGAGGAACCCTCTCGTCACCGTCAAAGGGATCTCCATCATCACCCCTAGAAATAACTCTCCCAGCAAACAAAACCCCTTTTGGATCAAGCACTTTTGCCATCTCTGTGGCATATAGCTTGTTGCCCATAGTGTAAAGATGTAGCTCAAATAACTTGCTAGCCTGAAATGATGACAGAGAAAACAATGAGTGTTTTACTAACAACTTGAGTCCCAAAGATAGCACGGCAGCCAAGGATAAATTGGAACTCACCTTCTCTAAGAAATTCCAGATTCCAGGACGCAATTTTGTCCACATTCCCATATGGTGAAAGTGGAAGAGATGTCTCTTTGGTTTTTCACGATCCTGTTCCTCTTTCTTTCTCAAGATCTCCTCATGTTTGGGCTCTACTTCATGAAACTGAAAAATTGAAAGTAAATGGGTAAAACAAGCACCTTTACTGCATTTTTTTTTCTTTCCAATTTTAAAGTTAATCCTTCACTTGTAATAATTCTGGCTAAATTTTGACAAGCACCTTTAACAGATAAATTTTTTAAACAAAACTCAAACCCTTCATATATGTCAACTCACTTTTGCTGAATTAAGAAGTGTATGATCTATATCCAAGACAAGACAGAGTTTGCGTGAAGCAAACATTTTTTTCTGCTCTTCTATCCTCCTTGCTCTTTCTAACTGTAAAGTTGCCTTTTGCCGATCATCGTATCTTTCAAACAGATGTTCAAAATCACCCCATGTGTTCTGTGGACGAGGAGGGCCTGTTGTTGCACCTACTTCAGGTGCTGAACCAGTCCCAGATTGCTGATCCTCAGAATTAGGAACTGATACTTTTGTATCCAAGTTGTCAGACTTAATTTCTACTGGTTGAGAGACTAAATTTTGTGACACTGCTAGAGGACTAGTCATTACTTGGGAAACAGACATAATATCAGCAATATAATTGAGATTTTTGGTAAATTGTTGAGTGATATCTGGTGCTTGAACAAGCTGAGACTGGATTGGCTTAGATTCTGTCTGACCCTCCGGCTTTCGGGCATCCAGATTGTCCTTGCTTCCTTGGGTGCTTGAAGTAAGAGATACGTTTGTCTTTAATTGATCAGGTCCCATGCTACCACTCCTTTGAAGTGAATTTCCATGAAGAACACGGCGAGGGTCACGAGGTTTCATTCGAATTTTTCCAGACTCATCCTGAAATGTTATCAATTATCAAACATCAAGACTAGAAGATGACACAATGAATATAAATTTCCAAGACTTTATAATTAAAGCAACTCATACAAGTATATTATCCTAATTTGGGAGAAACAGGATTAATAGTACAGAGATGAGATGCCTGCTGAAGAGGCAGATGCTTAAAGCAAGTATGGTTCCGATATTTTTAGAGGTAAACATAATATATGAGGTGCTCACCAGAGAAGGAACCTGAAGATTTCCTGCAAGTTTTGGCATAACCACAGATGAGTTTGATGGAACAGTGTTCAATGAAGAGGTGGGAACAATGTTTGCAGAGGGAACTACTCCCGGTAATGAACTTGAGACTGGCTGAGGTAATGCACTTCTTACAGGATCAGGAGATTTCCGCTGGGCTTCAGCTACTTTTAGAATGTTTATCAACATAGTTGGGTTCACTGCAATGTCTTTCAACAAAGCAGGAAATGAAGGGGTACTTGTACTTGTCATTGGCACCTGCTCGTTTCTGCCAACAGTCATATTGGGCATACCACTGAGAGTACTTGAAGAATTTACTCCATTATTTATTTTCCTTGAATTGGATTCTGAGTTATTTGCAGTATGATTTCTGTTAGTTATCTGAGACCCAATAACATCAGCGTCCTCTAACCAGCCACCATTTCCAGACACAGTTTGCATATCCCTAACTACCCCTGAATTTTCTGGCTCATTCCTTTGTCTTTTGACAGCAGGCCCATCCAAAGCAGGTTCTTCAACACTCTTTTGCTTTCTTGTAGCTATTATTCCTCCAACAGGTGCCACTTTAGGTGCATTATGTAGGGGCTCGTTTAGATCCAAAGCACTAGCATTAGAATTTGCAAAACGAAGCCTAGGGTCTCTGCTTTTTGCTGAGGCTTTTAGAAGTATATTAGACCCAGAAGCCACAGATGTGGCATTTCTAGCTGTAATCTGTTCTTGCATGCTGGAAGTGGCACTATTAATTTGAGGTGGCGGGGAAACAATTGGTTGCCCCAAAACAGGCAGATTTGGTTTAAAGTTAGCAAGTCCGGAGGAGCTAGAAACCTCCCCACCATTATCACCACCCTCATCACCAGATTCTTCAGAAGGGGTTGGGCTTGGAAGCCTATCACTTGTAAAGAAAGAACCTCGACAAAATTTTTGTTGATATGTAGAAAATGCTTTGAGGGGTTCCATTTCATAAGGATGCAATTTATTACCTTCTGCATCGTGTGAGCGCTTACCTGTCATAAATCCTGATTTAGCCATGACATCTCCAGTATTCAATGGCTTCTTTACAGGTAAACACGGTGTTGTTTCTCGTGTAGGTGAAGGAAGGCTGTCTGCATCATGATCCTTGTGAAGGTCTAGTAGGGGGAGTGAAATCCCTCTGTTCCTAAAATTAGGTGTTCCCAGCTTTAATGTTTCTGTTGATGTATTTGGCTTATTATGAATTATGGAATCAGCAGGTAGAGGCAACTTATTTGTGACAGTCAAATCATGACCAACATTTTCATAGACAGCATCGTGGTCCTTGTTAATTCCATCTACAACCTTTGTGTCTTTGTCTGTGTCAATTGCTCTGGCAGGGGAATTCAGAGACAGCAGCATGACCTGAATCTGTACAGACATGGGCTATCTTTAAGTTTCCATAAACACAAAACAATCTTTCCAAGATTTAATAGTAGTTCCTAAACTAATATTAAGTAATAAAGCATACCTCTTTCATCTTGTCAGTAGGGAAAATAGGAGGATCATGACCCTTGACAACGGAAAGTAGCCTGTTCCCCCAAACACAGAACAGAGGTATAACTAAGCAAATTGCTTTTACAAAAAAATTTAGAAAGAAAAGCTATTAAACTCAGATAAAAGACCTTGATAAAATCTCCACATTCTGTTCCTTTAGATTATTGTTCAGAGCAACAAATGCCTGCAATGAAAGAGATATATCAGACTCCAAGAAATGAAACTCAACATTAGGAACTAGCCAAAATTTTCATTGAAGTTGGAAAAAATGAAATTAACTTCAGGATGGCTTACAGAATTGATTGCTCCAAACGCCAGTTGAATAAGGGTGTCTTTTGTGGGAACACCATATTCAAATATCAATCCTCGCAAGCTGTCCAGAGCATTTTGCAGTCTGGAACAAACTGCCTCAAATGATCTACAACCAAAAGAAAAGCGGAAAACAAAATCAATTCAACAAAGCCATTTAACTCACTAAGCTCGAAAATGGGCAACTTTTATCAATGCACTATTCATACTTCTCTGCTTCAATCACAGTAACCCCTTCTAGCAATTCCCGAATCAAGTTAACACGCTTCTCCGACTCATCCGAGCTACCAACGTTACCATCCGAGCTACTAACGTTACCATCCTCGCTACTCAAAACCCTTTCCTTGACAGGCTCAGAATCCAAATCAATCTCCCCTTCTTCAAGCTCCCCTTCTTCCTTTTCTAGATTTACAACTTTGTCGTCCTCCAATTCATCCTCGCTATCATCATCTATCACAACTTTATCAGCCGGAATCCCACTACTACCCTTCTCCTCTTTGCTGTTTACAGAAGCCACTGAAGAGGAAGGTGACGATCGCTTTGAGTTGTTGTTCTCCTCTTGTTGCTGTTCAAAATCCTTGACGAAAATATCATTGAGAGGTTTATTCTGAACGGCTTGCGCCCAAGCAAAATTATACAAACCCGATGTGTACCCTCGGAAAACCGACGGGTACTTGCACAGATCCTGCATCGTCCAAACCCTTGAATTCGAATTAGCTTCTCCTCCTTTCGAGGATTTCGATTCCTTCAAATTCTTGACCTCTTGCTTGTTAAAATCTTCCTCACTGATCTCCTCTATTGAAGCTGAATCGGAAATCTCACCTTCTTCAACATCCTCCACTTTAGTTTCATCTTTTCCCATCTGATCTAGGGTTTCCTCTTTTCCTGTGCTTTTACTCCACTCGATCCAATTAGATCGAACCAGAAACATATATTTACAAACAACAACAACAAAAAGTAATTATAAAAGCAATCGACCTATATCTCAACTCTCTAACAAACACAGACAACAATATTCCCTGAAATGTTCTTCGCAAGAGCTCGCCCAATTAGATTATAGTGAACAATTAAGCCGATATATTAAGATCCAAAGCCAATTTAATTGGGAATTCTTATTTTCTTTCAAGATTTGAAATCAGATCCGTTCAATTGCGGTGGCTACACGAACAGTTATTTTCTTGAGATCGAAGTTGAGATAAGAGAATAGGGTTAGGGCAGAGAAAAATAAATATAAAAATAAAAATAAATAAATATAATATATAGAACAACTTGAAGATGAGAGAGAAGGAGGATGAATATACAGAAGAGAAGAGAAAAAAGAGTTTTAAATGGAGACGGAGAATGTAGGACACGTCAGAGTTTTGAATCTGGACCGTACACGTCAGCGATCCGGAAAGTTGTTTTGGTGAGCGCAATGTGTGATGTAGAACTAGTGACTAGGAAATAGGAATAGTTAGTTCGTGCGTGCGTGTGCGTGTGCGTGTGCGTGTGCGTGTGCGTGTGCGTGGGCGTGGGCGTAGCGTGGGCCGTGTAGACTGGAGATGATAGAAGGGCCATGAACCCATGACCTAATGGGCTCGGCATCGTTCGCTCAAGAATCAAGATCCAGATACTTACTCTTTTACCTTTTGTCTGGGGATGGGGAGCTCAAATTTTTTATTAGAAATTAGATTTCACTCCAACTAAGGTAATCCCCGCGCGCCATTGGCTAGTGTGGGCCGGCTTCAATTTAGAGAATTGGGCAATTCAGTAACAATATAACGCTGAGGCCCATCTTTTCACTGCATGCTTAAGATTTTGAAGAATCAGATCAGATGGGCATGGGCGCCCTAATTGTGTTTGTTCACGTTAACTGTGGAAATTTTAAATTTTATTTTAAATACTAGATTAATGCCCGTGCCAAATGGTGGGTTGTATATTTTAATTTGAGTTTATTATATTTATAATATTTACTAGGTGTTCCCAGGTAAACATAATAGATGAAACCTGCAGCAATGGAAAGTTAGCTGCATTTTAATTAAGTCAAAAGGCAACGCTCTTTGAAGAAAAAAAATGCAAGTATTTTCTTTAAATGTTGCTCATTTTCTCTTAATGTCATTAAAATAGAGGAAAGAAGAAATAAACATAAAAGGAAGCTTACAGTTTTAAATTGAAGTAATTGAAAAAGGAACCTCAATATATTATACATATACATGAATTCTATTAATTAACTTACATATCATCAAAAAGCTCATATAAGAATTCTACTAATTATATAGATAAAAAAGAAGCCAAGTGTTTAGGTCTTAATTGAGGACGTTGGAAGCTGCTCTTGAGGTTTTTTTCCCTTTTGCTGTTAAGGAGGTGCCATGAGCAAAGGATTTACATTTTGTTTTGACGGTCAACTAACAAAAGGAGAAACATGGAAACACAAAGGTCACAACCAGGCTAATTTCTTTCCATCAGTTCCGCTATCAATAACATAGTCATAGAAAAGGTTGAGCTATACTGACCTTATTGGACGAAGCAATGTCAACTTCTCAATGAACTAACATTCATGAGCTATATAGGACAACGTAAGCCCAAGGTTGATACTAAAATCATAAATAAAGCAAGACAAAAACATTATGAATGACAATAGAACATATTTGCAAAGACTGAAGCTTAATGACTTGATATATTCGAAAAGGCAAATAGTATTTCATGGTTGAACTTTGTAAAGCAACCAGCCTATCCGTTTTAAAGCCACTGGGTAGATTATGCTCTAGAGCTCCACAAAAATCTAATTGAAAATATTAAACTATCAAAAACTGCAAAATAAAAGTAATTTATAAGTACAGAGATTCAAAATGTACCTTAGAACTGTTGCCATTTGATTGAACTTTGTTCTTATGAGTTGCATTCAAATAATTTCTCACCAATCAACTGATCAAGCATAATCAAACATAGAGGTCAATCCTCAATAGCTAACTATACAAAAAATTGAATCTCCGTTAGATTCAATGATAATCTATCCTACTCCTATGCATTTAATATTGTCCATTTCCCCAAAAGATTTTCATTCTAGGGACACATCAATAAGACACCTTACTAATTAAGGAGGAAAAAAATGCTACAAAAGATCATTCACGAATAAAGATTAAGTTGGATTCACCAAACCAAATAAGCACCCAAATATGGTGGATTCATGTCCGTTTCTCATCTATCCCCCTCTGACCAATTTATTTCTCTGGTTCCTCCTCTTTATTTGTACGTTATTCTTCTTCAAGAATCCAGACCCTTCCTTCTTTTTATCTCCTTGTAAAATTGAGGAATGCAAAATAATGAGAAAAAGTAACAAAAATTTAAAAAATATAGTAAGAAAAGCTGAAGCAAACCAGTAGTGAGGAGAAGGGAAAACCAAACCAATGAATACCCCAACAAATCCCGGCGGTTGTTACCTCTTCTTCATCTCTTCCGGCTGTCTCTCTCCTCCGTCGCCCCATGCTTTCTTTGATTCTCTTCCTCTTCAGTCCCTTTCTCATTTCCCTGATCTATTTCCTTCTCTCCTCTCTAATACGAATCTAGTTGTGCTAGATTTAAATCTACCATTTGAATAGCCACCAAAGTCGACTTGAAGTTCCTCCAGTCCTTGATGAATCGATTAAACAATCTTCATAAAGCTTAATCTCTTCGTTTGTCGCCCTAAGTATCCAATTAGACTTGCAATTGAACTCTTAAGATCACAAGATTCACAAACAATTAAGCAATCACAACCTAATTGTTTGCTAGGACTCTACAAGATTGAAGAACCCTAAGTTTGCTCAAACTAGAACAATGAAGCTAAGATAATCAATTTGGGAAAATAATCCTCAACTTTATTAATCAACTCAACTTATGTTTACAAGAGGGAGATGTTCCCTTTATATAGTAGTAGGGGACGCACCTCTCCCTAATCCTAAAGCCTTAAGGGCGGCATAAACATAAAGGAAGGATCAAGGAAATTGCCTAATCCTTGTCCTACTAGGAAAAGTAAATAACATAACATAATTAAGCAAGGATTGGACTTAGTCAAACAAGACCCAACCCAATATCTTCTAGACTAATTAAGTAGCTAATCTAAGATAGAATAAAGACCCAATTGGCCGAATTACACAATGATAGGCCTAATGATCATCGATTTCAAGTAAGGTGCATAGCTGGAATCGATGGGAATATTCTTGCCTCCAATGACTTCAATGCTATCCAATTGACCTTCAATGGACTTTAAGTCTTCAAGATGAGTTCGAGTAAAGCTTGTTAAAACTTCCTTGAATCTCTTAGCTCTTGCTCTAGTCATCGGATCTAAATGCATCTTCAAAGGATCAAATGGCATCTTAGGCAACTCCTTGGTGCTTGATTCCTCTTGTGCGCATCCTCCCTTGCTTGAATAAACTTGTGCGCATCCTAGCTCTTCTTCAAGCTTGTACAAAGGTCTTTGCCGCATATGCATCTCCTCTCCATGATCTCCATTGGCTCCATTGTGTTCTTCAAGACCATGATAAGCCCTTGGCGCATCATCCCTTCTCCCTTAAAAAAAAAATTTGTCCTCAAATCTGCATCACTATCAAATAAGGATAAGTCTGAAACATTAAAAGTAGCACTTACATTGCCGTATTCGCTTGGAAGATCTAGCTTATAGGCATTGTTGTTGATCCTCTCCAAGACTTGGAATGGACCATCTCCATGAGGTAAGAGCTTAGACTTTCTCTTTTCAGGGAACCTCTCCTTCCTTAGATGCAACCAAACCCAATCTCCAGGTTCAAAGATGACCTCCTTGCGCCCTTTGTTAGCATTCTTCATGTAGTGTTGTGTTTTCTTCTCAATTTGAGCTCTAACTCTTGCATGAAGATCCTTAACAAAGTCGGCCTTTCTTTCACCATCCATGTCGACTTGCACACTCAAAGGTAAACTCAACAAATCCAATGGGGTTAAAGGATTAAAGCCATACACAATTTCAAAAGGTGAATGTCCAGTAGTACTATGTATGCTTCTATTGTATGCAAATTCAACATGAGGTAGACAATCCTCCCAAGTTCTTAAGTGCTTCTTAATTAATGCCCTAAGTAAGGTAGACAAAGTCCTATTAACTACTTCAGTTTGACCATCAGTTTGAGGATGACAAGTAGTTGAAAATAACAACTTAGTACCTAACTTAGCCCATAATGTTCTCCAAAAGTGACTTAAGAACTTAGCATCTCTACCACTCACAATCGTCCTAGGCATTCCATGTAGTCTAACAATCTCCTTAAAGAACAAATTAGCTACATTAATGGCATCATCCGTTTTAGTACATGCAATGAAGTATGCCATCTTAAAAAACCTATCAACAACCACAAAGATAGAATCTTTACCTCTCCTAGAACGAGGTAATCCTAACAAAAAATCCATGCTAATATGAGTCCATGGTTCATGAGGAATAGGCAAAGGAGTATACAATCCATGAGGCTTCGATGTAGATTTAGCTTGCAAACAAACAATGCAACTAGAAACATGCTTTCCTACATCATATCGCATCTTAGGCCAAAAGAAGTGTTCATGCGCAAGATCTCATAAGTTCTATTCTATCAACTCCAAAGTGACCCATTAAACCCCCTTCATGTGATTCCCTCACAAGCACATAACGCAAAGAGCAAGAAGGTACACACAATCTAGATTCTTTAAACAAAAATCCATCATGCTTATAATACTTTCCAAATTAAGAATTTTCACATGCCTTACAGATTTCACTAAAGAAAGCATCACTAGCATACAATTCCTTAATGAATTCAAAACCAATAAACTTAGAATCAAGCATGGAAAGTAAGACATACCTCCTTGATAAAGCATCGGCTACAACATTCTCCTTACCTTGTTTGTATCGCACAACATAAGGAAAACTCTCAATGAACTCACTCCACTTAGCATGTCGTTTGTTCAACTTTTGTTGGCCTCTTAAATACTTCAAGCTCTCATGATCCGTATGAATCACAAATTCTTTAGGCCATAGGTAGTGTTGCCAAGTTTGCAACGCCCTCATTAGAGCATACAATTCTTTATCATAGGTTGGATAATTCAATGCAGCCCCATTCAATTTCTCACTAAAGTAAGCCACGGGCTTCCCACCTTGCATTAAAACAGCTCCAATTCCAACCCCTGATGCATCACATTCAATCTCAAAAGTATTGTTAAAGTTAGGCAAAACAAGCAAAGGAACATTAGTTAGTTTTTCCTTCAAGGTCTCAAATGCTTCTTTTTGTTCTTTTCCCCACTTGAATGGTGCATTCTTCTTCATCACACTAGTAATAGGTGCGGCTAAGGTGCTAAAATCCTTAACAAACCTCCTATAGAATCCGGCTAGTCCATGAAAAGATCTCACTTGACCAACGTTGGTGGGGGTTGGCCAATCTTTGATTGCTTTGATCTTCTCCTCATCAACTTCTATACCTTGCGATGACACCACAAAACCAAGAAAAACAAACTTGTTTGTGCAAAAGGTGTACTTCTTAAGGTTAGCATACAACTTTTCAACCCTAAGTCCATCTAACACACATCTTAGATGCCTAACATGCTCATCTAGGTTTCGGCTATACACAAGTATATCATCAAATTAAACAACAACAAACTTGCCAATATAAGCTCTCAAAACATGATTCATTAACCTCATGAATGTACTAGGTGCATTAGTCCATCCAAAAGACATAGCTAACCATTCATACAACCCTAGCTTAGTTTTAAAGGCAGTTTTCCATTCATCACCCTCTTTCATGCGAATTTGATGATAGCCACTCTTTAAATCAATCTTTGAAAATAAGCAAGCACCATGCAATTCATCAAGCATATCATCTAATCTAGGAATAGGGTGACGATACTTTACCGTTATGTTGTTTATTGCCCTACAATCAACACACATTCTCCAAGTTCCATCCTTCTTAGGAACAAGCTGATACGAATCTAGCTGTATTAGATTCAAATCCAACCTTTGAATATCCACCAAAGTCGACTTGAACTTCTTCAACTCCTAGACTTGTATGTTGATGATGTTCACAAAGCTATCCCTCCTCTTTCGTCGGCCTTAAGCACTCAATTAGACCTGCAATTGAATTCTCAAGATCACAAGATTCACAAACAACTAAGTTATCTCAACCTAATTGCTTGCTAGGACTCTACAAGATGAAGAACCCTAAGTTTGCTCAAACTAGAACAATGAAGCTAAGATAATCAATTTGGGAAAATAATCCTCAACTTTATTAATCAACTCAACTTCCCTTTTACAAGAGATATTGGTGGCCATATATAGTGATAGGGTCAACCAAAATCCTAAAATAAATCCTAATTTTCGTCCAAATATAAGGGCTAGGGAAAAACTAGTCCTTGCCCAACTAGGAAAAGGAAATAAAGACATAATTAAACAAGGATTGGACTTAGTCAACCAAGGCCCAACCCAAATAAGGTACAAACTTAAAAATAAGCTAATCTAAGATAGAATTAAGCCCAAACAAAGATAACTAATGATAATGGGCTCATGCCATGATGTCAATCCGGCCATCTAGAATCAATAGCAAGCAATGTGATGAACTTGTAATTGATTTGTAATTTCTTGCCCAAATCATCACCAAAGCTCTTCAATGGTCTTCAAGTCTTCAAGATGAGTTCGAACAAGGCCCATGAGTGCATCCTTGAATCTTTTAGCTCTTGCTCTTGTCATCGGACCTAATGGCATCTTCAAAGGATCAAATGGCATCTTCTTGGTGAATTATGATTCCATCCTCTCCTTTAAGCTTGTCCATGCTTCCTTGCAGCCCTTGATCATCCTTTCCATGCTCTCCATGCTTGTCTTCAAGTCTATAATAAGTCCTTGGCACATAATTCCTTCCATGATAAGCCTTGGGCACATCACAAGCAAAACAGGAACTGCACATGGAGAAAGGCTTTCACGCACCAAACCCTTTGGTAGTAGCTCACCAACTTGCTTCTCCAACTCCTTTGTTTCTTCAGGATTTATCCTATAAGCTGGCTTATTAGGTATTGCGCCCCGGGGATGAAGTCAATTTGATGTTCAATCCCCCTAATTGGTGGTAAACCACTAGGAATCTCCTCAGGAAACACATCTACATAATCACTCAAAAGAGAAACAATGTTGCTTGGAAGCTCTTTTTCCAAGTGGTGAGTGCTCACAAGTGTATTTTTAAGCAAAAGCAAGATCAAAACAGAATTATCATTCAAAACTTCTTTAATCTCACTCTTAGTAGCTAACATACACTCCTTAGCAATTTTCTTAGAACTAGCATGCTTATCAACCAAATCAGATTTGCCTTCAACGCAATTCACATTCAAATTAGCATGTTTAGCCTTTTCTTTAGCCCTATAATCGGATTCCATCTTAGCAAATTCATCCCTCACTTTTATTTGATCTTTTAAAGCTGCTTAAGGTGATAAAGGAATCAAAGTAATAGGACGCTTACCACACATAAAGGAATACTTATTTATCTTACCATCATGATAGACCTTGTTGTCATATTGCCATGGCCAACCAAGTAAGACATGGCATGCTTGCATTGGAAGCACATCACATAGCACCTCATCATTGTACCTGCCCAAAGAAAGAGAAACTAAAACTTGTTTGTTAACCTTAATCTCCTCTCTATCATTGAACCATCCTAAACTATAGGGTTTAGGGTGTTTAGTGGTAGGTAACACTAACTCCTTCACTAAGTACACACTAGCTATGTTTGTACAACTCCCTCCATCAATGATCACACTACTAGGTTTCCCATTCGCATACATCCTAGTATGAAACAAATTCTCCCATTGATTGTGCACATCTCCTTTAACATAGGCACTTAAATTTCTTCTTGCAACTAAGTTCAAGAGTGCCCGTGTGTTACCATCATCATGCGACAATTCCCTTTCATCATCTCCATCACCATTAGATCCTAGGGCAAATTCTTCATCTTCACTCACAATTTCTCCATAGTCATTAGTGTACATAACCTTCTTGTTAACACAATCCTTAGCATAATGACCAAATCCTTGACACTTGAAACACTTAACATGATTCTTAGAAGATGAACTCGATGAAGACTTAGAATCAGATTTAGGGCTTGCCCCCTTTTGCGCCAACTCCTTCTCCTTGTTGGATGATTTCTCATCTTTCTTAATTGGAGTTTTCCACGAGCTAAATGATGATGCAAAACTCTTCTTAGCATTGTTCCTTTTCACTTGACCCTCGGCCTTCAAGGCATGTTAAAGTAATTCCTCAACATCATAGTGTTGATGCATCTCCACAATTTCATGAATTTCTCTATTCAACCCCGCCATAAACCTAGCCATTGTAGCTTGTGGAGCTTCATCAACATAGGCCCTAGACATCAACAACATCATCTCGAAGTAGTACTCATCAACACTCCTTGTTCCTTACCTCAAAGATTGCAAGCTTTGGTAAAGAGAAGTAGTATAGAAGCTTGGAACAAATCTCTTTCTCATAAGACTCTTTAATTCCAACCAAGTTCCAATAGGTGCTTCCAAATTTCTTCTCCTTGATTGCACTAATCGATTCCTCCAATTCAAAACATTCTCCATAAACTCAAGAGTAGTAATTTGAACTTTCTTGGATTCGGCATGAGGATGGTAATCAAAGTACATGTCCAATTTTGATTCCCACTCTAAGTAATCGGATGGTGACCATCTCCCATTGAATTTATGGATTTTGTACTTGATGTTGTCTTTAGACTCATCTCTTGGTTCACCTCTTCTAGGCCGCAAATTCTCATTATAAGCTTGACCTCCAAGCTCTTGCTGCCTCAATCTCTCCATAGGATCGATTCTAGCAATTTACCTCGGTGGTGGAGGTTGAACTCTTTCATTGTTGTGTGCGGCATTAGCTCCTTGTTGAGGTGGTTGAGCTTTTTGATTTCTAGCTTCTAGATTTTCCAATCTAGTACTCATGGTGACAAATTGTTGGAATATTTGTTGTAACATGGCAGCCGTGTTTACTTCTTGATTTGGTTCTTCTTGGCTATCTCCCATGGTTCCTACAAAAAGAACAAAGATTAGTAGTAAAAATCCTCACAAGTGTGTCTGTGTGTATACCTTGATTGTGCTCTCGTATTTGCACTCAATTCCTATGGATTGGGGGTCCACTACTCTCTTGATGATCTCACAAGATTATGCCTTTTACTAGCTTCAATAGGCCTAATAAGAGCAACTCCTAGAGAACTCCTTTCTTCTCGTGACCTACTTGAGGAACAAACAATTAGTAGCAAATTTTTTTTGTGAATCAAAGGAAAGTGATCTAAACCAAAACCAAACCACTTATGCAGGCCTTGTATGTCGAATTCCTTCTCCAAACTTGCTGCACAAAAACTCAATTCAAGCACAATTTAAACAATCAATTCGATTAGTAAAAACCCTAGTACCACTTGTCTCCAATAGGGTTTCAAACCTGAAATTCTTCAAATTAAATCTTAATTCACAGCAAAAGCAACCCAAGGATCTCAATCACACAATCAATTAGGGTTAATTGCAACAAATTGAATCAATTGCACAAGATAAACCCTAATCCCCAAATTCCCAAACTAAAAACCCTAGTTTATGTAAAAAATCGATAACATCACAGATTTTTTTTTTATTTTTTTTCAATATTTTCCCAGAAAGATCACACTAAAAGAAGTCTAAAACTCAAATTTCACAGCTTTCCGAGCTCAAACGAATCCAGAACAAAAATCACAAGTTTCTGGTCAATTTTTTTTTTGATTTTTTAATATTTTTCGATATAACTAGTTATAAGGACCTCAAATCTGAAATTTCAAAGCAAACGGAGTTAAGATGAATCCGCTATGATTTTTCAAAGTTTCTGAATTTTTGAATTTTTCAAGAAGGTGGTGCGATAAGAGTGTGGGTGAATTTTGATGGATGAAAACTTGATGAATGATGAAAACAAGGATAGATTTACCGATTGAAGATGACAACCTATGCTCTGATTACCAATTGACACAAATCTAGTTGTGTAAGGTTCAAATCTACCCTTTGAAAAGCCACCAAAGTCGACTTGAAGTTCCTCCACTCCTTGATGAATCGATTGAAGAATCTTCACAAAGCTTAATCTCTTCGTTCGTCGCCCTAAGTATCCAATTAGACTTGCAATTGAACTCTTAAGATCACAAGATTCACAAACAATTAAGCAATCACAACCTAATTGTTTGCTAGGACTCTACAAGATTGAAGAACCCTAAGTTTGCTCAAACTAGAACAATGAAGCTAAGATAATCAATTTGGGAAAATAATCCTCAACTTTATTAATCAACTCAACTTATGTTTACAAGAGGGGGATGTTCCCTTTATATAGTAGTAGGGGACGCACCTCTCCCTAATCCTAAAGCCTTAAGGGCGGCATAAACATAAAGGAAGGATCAAGGAAATTGCCTAATCCTTGTCCTACTAGGAAAAGTAAATAACATAACATAATTAAGCAAGGATTGGACTTAGTCAAACAGGACCCAACCCAATGTCTTCTAGACTAATTAAATAGCTAATCTAAGATAGAATAAAGGCCCAATTGGCCGAATTACACAATGATAGGCCTAATGATCATTAATTTTCTAATAAAATAATAGATTTAAGTTGGTAAATTAAATTCAATTTTCAAGATAATCGAAAATCCAAAAAGAGACAGACTAGGATATTTACATTCATGTTAATTTTATAACTTATTGAAATTATCTATGTTCATCTTAGATAAATTAAATTGACTCCCGTGATGGGAAAGACGGGCGGCTCGTTCATGCGTGTCTGAGTTTGCTCGCCTTCTCTTGGAGGATTGGAAATTTCCGGAGGTCGTTTACCATTTATTGGGAGGCGGCCAAAGGTGTTCCTCGTATAATTGATGGGTAAATCAAAATCAAACTGAAATTTCATGCATCATTTGCATGCATCATTCAAACGCCACCAATTAGTTGCGTCTCCAAATGCCGCTATATATAATTAATATTTTTTAGGAAAAATATATGATTATTATTATAATTATAGTGGGGAGGGAATTTTTCCCTGGAAAAAAAAATTCTCCCTCCATATATGGCGGCGTTTAAATGCAAAATGCCACTAATTAGTGGCGTTTCATGTTATAAACACCACTAATTAGTGGCATTTTCTGTTATAAACGCTGCCAATCGAATAATTCCTCGAATACTAATGCGGGAAAAATTTTCCCGCATTTTTGCTTAAAGATAGCGGCTTTTGTGTCTTGCAACGCTGCTATCCTCAATTTTAAAGAATCAGATAGCGGCGTTTCGCCAAACGCCGCTATATAAACGCCCCTATTTTAGCGTTTTTCTGTATTGTCTATCCCTTTAGGAGGAAGTAAAGTAGCTAACCTTCGTGTGACAATCATCTCCGTGCGGGTTTTGCCAAATACTTCCACTCAATCTGGACCTTACTAGCCTAGAGTGGGCGATAGTAAGGATAGTCTGGGAACCTTTAGATCCAGTGTGAAACCTCACCCAGCATGTAGGTCCCTCGAAGATATCCAGCTTAAGTAGAGCCAGTCTCGTGAGGATGAACCATAGTACACAAAAGGAACATTTCTTACCTTTACTATTTCGTTTTTTTTGCAAAATTGGATCGTAGAGTGAGCAATCGCATTGATCTCAATAGGTGGACCAACCTGCCCCAAGGCAACATATTTGCCAAGAAGTTCTTGGAAAATGTTTTTGACAAAAGCAAGTATGGGTGGTCTCTTTTTCAATTTTTCTTTAATAGTCATTTATTTGCTTTTCTTTCAAATTGTTACTGACATTCCTCCCTGTTTTCTTATTTTCCCTTTATTTCTTTTCGGCATCACTCATTTTTCATTCATTTTGTAGGATTTTCCAGATTACAATCGGAACATAAGATGCACGATTAAGTCCCAAGATTGAAACCTTTTCAAAGCTTAATCAAGTATCTTTTGTTCCAATTGTCCTATGGCAAAATATCTAGACATTTCATCTATGTACATATTCTATTTCATAATGCAATCAGTCATGTTTAATTTTATTTGTCATGCATCATAGCATCAATTGCAAGAATTGGAGATTTGACCGCATTAAAAGGGGTTTCTAATTCATGGTTTCGTTCTAAAGGTTTTAAGATAGCTCAACAACTACAACACCGATATTTCACGTGATCAAAAGCTAGAGCAATGGCAGGACAAACTAATGAAGAATTTGAGGAACTGAAGCGTGATAGAGATGAGATGAAAGAACAGTTGAAACAGATGATGGAAATGTTGAACAAACTGACTAGGGCTTTAGATACTACACCAAAAGAGGAAACAACGAATCAGAAAGCAGATGATTTTGGTGTAAAGGTTGATACGGGGAACAACTCTAAGAACAATGGCAAGGCACCTGCTGATTTGGGTAACAATACACCATTGGGATACGTCTATACGCATACGACACCACCTTATGCTCATCCTGGGACTTCTAGTGGTGGTACTTATGTCCAGTACGTCCCCATTGAGAATCAAGTGCATTATGATCCTGGAACACTCATGGCTCAACAAGGTATGCTGACAGGGGTTACTGAGGAAGGATGATCCAATTGAGGAGAACAAGCGCAAGTTGAGTTTGTTGGAGGAAAGGCTCCGTGGGTTAGAAGGATCTAACATTTATTATAGACTTGTTGACACCTCAGAACTTTCTCTAGTGGATGGTCTAGTAATACCACCAAAGTTCAAGACCCCGAAATTTGAGAAGTTTGATGGAACTAAGGATTTTCCTAACAACCATTTGAGGAGCTACATTAGGAAAATGGGTCCCTATGCGAATAATGAGAAGCTTATGATTCACTATTTTCAGGATAGTCTGGCGGGGACAGCTTCCATATGGTATAATCAGCTTGATAGGCATCATATTCATTCCTAGGATGATCTTGCAAAGGCCTTTATCGATCAATACGGGTATTTAGTTGAACTGGCCCCAACTAGAGAGACTTTGAAGGCAATAGAAAGGAAGCCTAGTGAGAGTTATACAAAATTCGCTTAGCGATGGAGGGATAAGGTGGCCCAAGTTAGGCCATCAATAGAGGAATCAGAAATTTCAGGTCTTTTCATCGACACTCAAAAGTCCATCTTCTATGAAAAATTGTTCAACATGTCAGGTGAACCTTTTGCAAAGATTGTGGTGATATGACAAAAATTGGACAATAGTATCAAATTAGGAAGGATCACAGTTGTGGATGAATCTAAGAAAGGACAGGTTGGGAAAAAGAAGGAGGAAGTCAGTAATGTTAACCAGGAGCCTTATAAACCTTATTATCCACCTCCAACATACAATTACCCTCAGTATAGTCATGGCACAGCCAACTACTATCGCCCACCCATACTAGTCCAACCTTCCTACCATGCTTACTATGCACCACCTCAAGTTTATCCTTACAATTATTAGCACTCAGGAGACATCAATGTAGTTGGAGGGGCACCATTTCGTCCAAAACCATCTAATCCTTCTCCAAGTTCCACACAGCCAGCACAACAGAAAACTTCAGCTTACTCTCTAGGGAATACAGGTCCGGTAAAGAACAAAGTCCCCATTGACCCAATTCCATACAATTACACTGAGCTGCTACCTCAATTGCTCCAGCAAAACTTACTACAAAGGTTGCCTTATGCTAATCCTCTTAAACCTCCACTACCAGCATGGTATGACACTAAAGCCCATTGCGATTATCACTCCGGGACCGAGGGGTACACAACAGAGAATTGCTGGAGGTTGAAGTATGTTGTACAAGACTTAGTGAAGTCTGGGAAGCTAAGTTTTGGCAATGTTGCCCAAGTTAATCCTCTGTTGGATCATGGACAAGCCCAAGCAAACATGGTTGGGGATCGAGAGGTCATCAAACAAAAGGTTTCTGAGATAACCACTCCTCTTAGCACAGTTTTTAAGGCCCTAGTGAAAGCAGGAATGATTGAAATAGGAGAGTTTGGAGATGGAGAGCTGGAGGAAATATGTCCATATCATGGTACAATGCATCGGGTCTGTGAGTGCCCAAAGATCAAAGGAAAAGTGCAGAAGTTAATGGATGAGCGACAAATTGAGTTCTATGTGGAAAAGCCGGTCAAGAAAATGAATATGATAGCTAAAGAACAGTTTGAACCTTTTGTTTCAATCCCATCAATGAAGAAACAAGCTATCCAAGGATTATCTACTGAAGTACCAATACCAGTGCAGCAAAGGTCAGGGCATCCGTGGTTGTGTCATCCCCACAATCACTCTCTTATACGGATGACCACCAAGTATCAAAGAAGTATGAGCATAATTTTGCCGCACTATTTGGGGAGGGGAGTTCGACCATTGTAACGGGTGTCGGTCAAGTGACAAGAAATGGGAAAATGGATTTACAAGGATATGATGGAGTTCTGAGGAAGATGAATGAGGAATCACATGGATCCGTTACTAGTGCTATGGTTGAGAACTTGCCAAAAGGAGATGAACACCTTGGATTAGCCGGTTGGTTCCAAAAGCTGTGTCAGATAGTTGAGTGAAGCATGAATGCAATTTTACTTTAGTAGTATGGAGATGTAATAACTTTTATCCCGGCACTTATGCCTAAGAGTGTTGGTGAATAGTTCTATGTTGGGCTTTCTTTTACATGCATACTATATTACATGTTTTCTTTTCCTCATGACTAATGAAATAAAATGCATTTCAGAAGTTTAAATAAGTCATCATTCTCTCTTCATTCATATATTCTATTCTGCTTTTAGTATATGTATATATTCTACTATTCAGGCCAACTGACAATGAATGCAAAGACGCTCAAGACAAGCCAGGGTTCAATGATGAAAAATGCTAATGAACTCGACCATGAAGACACTGAGGATTAGACACTACCCTGAGACCTTTTGAGATTACAAAAGATTCACTTCATAAGGAATCCACAGAATTGATAAGTTTAAACACTAAGGAAGCTTCAAATGTCTAACCCAAGGCTTTGAAATAAATGGTTCGGATTCTTCGCGCGTGACTCTCCAGCCAGGAGGGGCAAGGTTCTCTTTTGATAAATTCCCATTAAAAAAAAAACCTAACCTAAAAAGAAAGAGGTCGGAAAAAAGAAAAAATAGCACTTGGGATCTCCAGAGGAGTCCAACAATATGATTTTCAAAAGAGTCATATTCTTTTAAAAGATTTTTCGAAAAATGATTTCTCAAAAAATGGTTTCAAAAATTTGTTTTCACAAGTGATGCTCTTCAATGAAGATGTCCAATCTTGAAGTGATAAATGACTTTCTTTCATATTCCCTTCACTTGTAGAAAAGATTCATTGTTGTCCCCTTTGAGCCTAATTAATTTCTTTTCAATGAACCCTAATCAAGGATCACCCTCCACACTGGGGGGCAAAGGTGAAGAAGGATCGGCCTTGAAAGAAAGGGTTTGCACTCAACATCGAATGGGGCATCCTAATAGTAATTGAGTCCACTCCATCAAGAAATTCAAATTAAAAGTCAATAAAGATGCAAAAAAAAAAATTGAAATGAAAAAAAAGTGAAAGTTAAAATTGAAAATGAAAAAAAAAGAAGAAGAAGTGAAAAGAAATTGGAAGGTATAGGATGGAGCAAAGGACAATTGGTATAATAAGATCCTTCACATGACAAAAAATGATTCTTGATTCAAATACCCTTAAATATATTTTTGAGCCTTTATATCATTTCTTTGGCAACCCAGAACCTAGCCTACATTACGTGCCTAATAAAAGTCCATCTTTGATCAAGTGAGGACATTTGAGAGGAGATTTTTCCTCAACAAAAATAACAGTCCTTTTTGGCAAAATGTTTTGGGTCAAAATGTTTTAAAAAAGATTTTTCGGGTGAATTTGGAGTTTTCAAGTGCCAAAAAAAAAGAGAAAAAAGAAGAAGAAAAATCTCTAGGGTGAAAACCCGAAAAGGGCAGTCTAGAGCAAGGATGGGAATTCCAGGAGCCACCTTGGGAAAATAATGGGATAAATAGACAAGTTCAGATTGAAAGCATCCAAAGATCAGTTCAAAGTGGAAAAACGGTGGAGAATATACTTCTAGAACATCTCTTAAGGTCGAAAGGGTGAGGGTCTGGTCCAGACTGAGTTGGGAATAACAACACCAAAACTGGTTTTTGAGAATCCTTTGGCATGTCACCAAATCATCGTCTGAGTATTCATTGTCATGAGGCGCTATCTTTCTTATATATATTATTCTTGTGTATATATTATACATATTCCTCAGTAAAAATAACTTTTGAATACTTGCATTTCATTTCATCACTGATCATAAAGGGCGAACATGAATGCAAATTGTTCACAAAACATTCAAATTGGGGATAGAACGAGGCAAGCAGTCTTGGGGCAAAAGAATCAAAAAATCAAAGCAAATGCCAATCAGAAAGAGAATTTGGGGCATAAGGCAAGAGAGTAGGGACAAACTGAGACAAGATAGGAAGAGAAATAGGCGAAGTAAAGCCTACAAAAAGCAGATATCTAGTTTAACAAGTAGCAATTCAGAGGAGAATCAAGTGCTTAGTTTAGGGATTGGACGGAATACAGTGGGAACCAGGCGGAACCATGAGTCGATGAACAAAAGCACTTACAAACATGTCATACATAATTGCATTATCATGCATTTTGCATTGCATCATGAGACATTTTTTAACTTGCTTCAAAGTATTTTTGAACAGGTATCATTAGGGATTCCCACAGAAAGGTTTCAACAATCAGAGCTCTTCATCAAGACAAGGATTTTGAATGATCTTTAAAAGACTTGGGGCATGTCTTCCAATTAATTTTCAGAAATTTGAGCTAATCTTGTTCAATTAGCTTCAATTCTTCAATACTTCAATTTATTTTAAAATGATCTCTTTCTCACTTACTCAATGCTTCAATTTACTTCAATGATCCAAGGGGATATTTCTTCCATTCCTCAATTATTCAATGCCTCAATTTCAAATCTTCAATGCTTCGATTTCAATTCTTCAATGTTTCTTTCAATTCTTTAATGCTTCAGTTTCAATATTTCAATACTTCAATTTCAATATTTCAATATTTCAATGTTTCAATTTCAATTCTTCAATGTTTCAATGCTTCGATTTCAATTCTTCAAATTCAATCCTTCAATGTTTCAATTTCAATTATTTAATTCTTCAATGCTTCAATTTCAATTCCTCAAATTCAATCCTTCAATGTCTCAATTCCAATTCTTAAAATTCAATTCTTCAATTTCAATACTTCAATGTTTCGATTTCAATATTTCAATGTTTCAATTTCAATTCTTCAAATTCCAAATGTCAATGCTTCAATATTTCAATACTTCAATACTTCAATACATTAATTCTTCAAATGCTTCAATTTCAATATTTCAACGCTTCAATTCAATTCTTCAATGCTTCAATTTCCGTTCTACAATTCTTCAATTTACTTCAATGATTCAGGGTGGTCTTTCTTCAATGCTTCAATTTCAATACTTCAATTCTTCAATTATTCAATGCTTCAATTCTTTAATTATTCAACTATTCAATTCTTCAATGCTTCAGTTTATTTCAAAATGATCCAGGGTGGTCTTTCTTCTGTTACTTATTCTAGAGTGGTATTTCCCAAGTTATTTTTGATTGATATAGGGCGGAAAGTTTAAACTGCTTGTCTTCTGAAAGTTCCTAAAGCTATCCAATAAAACGGGTGTTTACGTCTTTGCGCACTTCCAAACTCTCAGAAAGCATACAAACTACTCTTTTGCATACTTCCCATCAGTTAGAAAGCTCACAAAGAGGGGCAGCTGTAGACATCCGTTTTTGTCTCTTATCTTTTAAATTAGATTAGATCGTTTCTTAATTCACATTAGGGGGCATTTTTGTCATTTGTAAGTTCATTTTAGCATTTTAATACAATAGTTCATCTACTAATATTTAGTTATCTTTTTCATTAGATTCAAAAAAAAAAACTCAAAAAAATCTAATTGGTAAGTTTGTGTAGGATTGCCAAGAGAAAAAATAACAATAATAAAAAAAAGAAAAAAAAGGGAAGAGTTTGTGCATGGCATTTGGGCCACTTTAATGGATTTGTCCATTTCCTCCGGCATTTGGGCCTTAATCTTTTAATGTGTTGCTTTGAGTTGTCTTCTCTTTTTATCTTTGGGACAGGTTACTTAATTCCATTTGGACCTTAGAAGTCCAAGCCCGATTGAGAAGGAAGAGAGGAAAAGTAAAATTGATTTTATTTATTGTAATTCCTCTTTATGTTTTTTTTACATCAAAGACAAGAATAACAAACTTTGCCTAAGCTACTAAGGTCACGTGATCCGACCCAGTGCACCGGCCAGTTTGCTCTTCACTATATCAAGTCACCTACAATTAAGGATCAAAGTAGAATTAGTTATAGTTTAAGTGGAAAATAGAGGCTAAAATTGTTGCTAAGTGTGAGAACTAGCACTTAACCTTGAGGGTGGGGGACCAAGCTTGGATGTCCCCTCCTCCTCCCTTGGATGACACCTGGGCAGATAGAAAGGACAGTTAGCAATGTGATTAGCAAAGTGGCAGCAATTTAAATACAAGCAAACAAGCTGGTAAAACTGATTAATTAGAGAATTAAGCCAGACTTGCTGACCAAGTTTGGCAAGTCAGAGATTTGTCTCTAAAAATGATTCAATGCACCAGGAAGTAAGAAGCTGAAACCAAGATGCTCATCTCAACCATCAAGGCCGAATACTGGTTTGAGATTACTACAATCCAACGGCAAGAAAGTATCCAAGTAACAAAGACAAACTGCAGCAGAAAAATGGCATCAAAGAACGTGTGCAAGTGAGCTCAGCACACTCAAATATGCTGCAAGCACAAGTACAAGGCCAATAGCATTCACTTATGGCTCCATATCAGAAAACAACAGTAAACAAGTGAAATGCCACATCAGAGATTTAGGCCAAAGGGGAACAAGAGACAGAACTCCATGTCAGCAATTTTCCAGCTAAGTCAGCAAGCAAAGTAGCCCATTAGAAGGTTTGAAAGGCAGCAGAATTCCCAAAAACCCCAAAGGACAGCCAATTCAACTCAACCCATGGCCATTGGATTCAATTCTAAGTCCAATCCCAACCCTCAAAAATCAAAAGTTGCCCAGTATATAAATTCACTATTGCTAAAACCCTGGAGGACACAGTTTCCAAGAACCCAAGAAAAACCCTAACAGTCTCTTCTTCTTCATTTTTTTTTCTAGTAACAAGAAAACACTGAAAAAAAAAGAATACAAAAAAAGGACTCCATTTTTCCTGTTACTTTTCCTTTCCTAGGCTTAACTTTAAATGAAAGAAAACCAGCAAGTTCATATTTCTTACAAAGATTTTCTTTTATTTTTCCAATTCATTAAAAAAATACCAAAAACATTTCTTTGTTCCTTTTCCTAGTTAGCACTAACAAAAAAACCCCAAAAAGCAAAGTTTATCGTTTCCTTAGAGATTCAAATACATAGCAAGTCAAAAAGAGACCTTTAGCATTCCAAAGCTCTTGTTTTTCGTTTTGCTTCCATATTCCCTTTTCCTAGT